>CATKHJ011276559.1:0-12812 GCA_949750685.1 Vernicia montana | reverse complement strand
TTTTTGGTTCTGCAGAAAACCTAACCCAATGATCTGTAAATATAAAAAATTAAAAGATAGAGATAGAATACAATCTGTTAGATTAACAGATGTGATAGGATTAGATTAGAAAATATTTATCAAATATTTACCTAATCTAATCAGATATAATTAAATTTAAATTATATCAAATCAAATAAATTATCAGAAGTAAAAAAGTGCCAAGTGCGCCTAAAATGCGCCATATGCGCCGCGCGCGCGATGTATGGTAGCATAATTCTTGTTAGGCCATTTGATACTAGAATAAGTAAAAGGCAATATAAAGCCTTTAAAAATTTCATCTAAAAACAATGTGGGATAATTGACATTTTGAAAAATGTCCAACAAATTGACTATTCTACCTTTTTATTTTTGGAATGTTAATTTACCTTTATTTTTCTTAAAATACCATACTTACCTTTCATGGATTGCCAAGAAAAGTCTTCTAATATAAAAACTTTAACATACTTGAGTTTGAATAAGAAGAGAAATGAAAGAAAAATAGATATGATAAAAACTATCCCTTAATTATTTGGGAGTTTAATGACTCCAGAAAAAGAAAGAAAATTAAGGAATTAATTATCCCATCAAACTTCACTTTGCTTTCTCTTCAAAATTGAGGGAATAATTGAAAATTAAGTACTGAAAATTTAAGTACTGAATTTTAAGTTTTGAATAAAATAAGTGATGTAATTTTTAAATTGTAAAAACATTTTAAAATCTAATCACTTATTGTATTCAATGTAAATTTTAAATTAAAAATTCACCACTAGAAAACATTGAAATAGTGACACCAATTAACGATGCCGTACATGCATCAGTAATTAGTGACGCCGTACATACTTCGATAATTAGCGACGCCATACCGATAAAATGGAGACGGAATTAAAATCAATGTTCTCCGCGACTCCTTTGTGACGATAAGACCACCAACGCTAAAGATGCGTCGCTAAATGTGGCGGCAAATATAGCGTCTCTTTAGCAACCAGGGTGGTGTCACTATTCAACCACGCAATATGTATGTGTCGCTATATAAGGCACGAAATACCCGCCAATTTTATTTGACTCAATTGCGACAGACTTAGAGACATACTAACAAGTATAGCGACGAGTGTAGACTTTGGTGGAAAGGCAAGGATTGTGCTTTTTTAATGTAAGCGATGCAAAATGGCGTCGCATATGCATCGAAAAACTATGATGCCTTTAGCGACTCCTTTGCGTCGCTAAAAATGACAGAATTTTCTTAAAATTTTATCGCCGTAGAAGCGATAACTTTAACGACACACTGACAGCAACAACGACGTTGTTAACCTCAGCGTCACTTTGCGGGCATTGCTATATATATTTTAAGTGAAACGACATGGTTTGTGCCATTTTAGTTCATTTAGCGATGCTAATATGAGTCGTTAGGGTGTCGCTAAGGGTTAAATCCTAATTGTGTACTATATATATTAAAACGCAAGCTTTGGCAGTGTGGAAAATATCTACACCGCCATTGGAGAGAGAAAGCGAGAAAGAGAAAAAAAAAAAAAAGAAGAAAAGAAAATATTTGTTGCCTTGGTAAGTATTTTAATTATTTTTTTTAATTTTTCGTAGATTTTTTGTTTTTGTCTATTTGTATTTATATTTGTGTTTTAATTTTTAATTTCTTGTATGTGGGTTCTGTCTCTCTGTCTCTCACTATATATACCGGTGACTAAACGACCGCCGCGGCTTTGCTACCGAAAAGTTCTTTCATTCTAAGTTTTTGTTTACATTTTTTTTTTTTGTAATTTGATTTGTTTTTTCCCCTATATTAATTTGAAATATTTATTCAAACAATTTGTTTTTGATTTGTGTGTTGTTTGTTATATTTGATATATTAATTTGTTATATTTGTGTTTTTTTTTTATCCGTTGGTTTTTAGGTTAATTGAAAAATTAATTAATTAATTACAAAATAGAGTTAATTATCTGTGGGTTAAAATTATTTAATCTGTAATTTTAGGTTTCAATTAATTTGTAATATTTGTTTAATTAATTTGTTATTGATTTGTGTTTTCTTTGTTATATTTGTTATATTAATTTGTAATATTTGTGTTTAATTAATTTGTTGATCTGTGGTTTTTTTTTTAATCTGGGTATTTTTTTTTTGTATCTGTTGGTTTTTAGGTTAATTGAAAAATTCATTAGTTAATTAATTAATTAAAAAATAGAGTTAATTATCTTTGGGTTTTAATTAATTAATCTGTAATTTTAGGTTTCAATTAATTTCTACTATTTATTTAATTAATTTGTTATTGATTTTTAGGTTAATTGAAAAATAAATCTGTATTTTTAGGTTAACTGAAAATTTAATTGGAAAAATTAATTGAAAATAAATTTAATTGAAAAATTAACTATTTTATATGTATTTTTGTAAAATAGATATCTATGTTTGTAAAATAGATAATTGAAAATAATAATTAGGAAAAATATATTGTTAAGTAAATTCAAATAAAATTAAAAAATTATGATTTTATTTAAATTTAAATGACTAAGAAATCTTATGGAATAATTAGGGAAAAATATAGGTCTTAAAAAAAAATTAAATGAATAAGAAATCTTATAGAATATTTTGTAATTAAATACTTAGATATAATAACAATAATTGTAAACACTTTAAAAGAAGTTTGTAAAAAAACTACCAAACCACAATGCAAAAGGACACTAGAAGAGTGGGTGAAATAATCCACTTGCATTTCTACCTCGCTTCTGGACCCATTGCTGATTCAAGATCAACAGTAATCATTTCAAAAGAACTGCTTAATCTCGTAGTTTGCCCCTCCATTTTGCAACTCTGTTCACGGGCAATTTCTGTTACCAAACACTCCTTTAATTCTGCAACTACATGGTTCATGGTTGGTCTTTGAATGGATATTGATGGTACACATGACATTGCTATTTCCACGAATTTCCAAACAGAATTGGTATCAAAATTTCCTTGTAGTCTTGGATCAACAGCATTTCTTATATCGCCTCTTTCGATATAAGGACTTACCCAACGAACAATATGAATGTTCTCATTATGGTTTTTTATTATTGCATGCTGTCCTGTGAATAGCTCTAAAAGAACAATTCCAAAGCTGTACACATCACTTTTCTCAGTAAGCCTGTTGGCTGAGTAATACCTACAGAAACCAAGACAATTGAGAAAATAACAATCCAGATAAAGTTTAGAGTACTATAGCATCACTCAATAATTGAACTTACTCTGGATCAAGATAACCAACAGTGCCAACAACTGCAGTTGATAAATGACTTCTACTTTCAGATGGGACAAGTTTTGAGAACCCAAAATCAGCTATTTTCGCCTGCAAATTATCATTCAATAAAATGTTTGCACTCTTCACATCTCTATGAATTATAGGAGGCTTGCAGCCATGGTGCAAATACTCTAGCCCTGCACAATTGATATTATATTATGTTAATAATTCTCAACTTGAATACATATGAGAAGTTCAATTCGTATTTACCCCTGCTGTGGTATAAATGAATTTGATGCACAGAATTCATTTATAAATTGATAGAATATGGTTTGATTTTGAATTTCATAAATTTGAATTCAAGAGAGTAATATAAACATATTTTCATTTATATGAAATATGAAAATATGAAATTCCAAATGAATTGCAAACAGGGTCTTGATTATTTTGTTCACAAACCTTGTGCTGCATCTAGTGAAATCTGCAATCTCTCTTTCCAACTCAAAGCCTCCACTTCTTTATCTGCAGGCATTACATAGCCACATGGATACTAAATCTCAACACAATGCAATGGAACTAAAAATGCACAGAATTAGGTTGCATTACATTCTATTACGGCATACCTAATATATAGCGCTCTAAATTTCCGTAGGCCATGTACTCATAGATAATCCCAATGTTACCAGCTTCATTGCAGTAACCAATAAATGAAGCTAAATTCCTGTGATGAATTCTCATCAACAGATGAGCCTGTCAAGAACATTATTCAAGAAAAACAATATTATATGGCAATCGCAAAATAATAGCACTTGAATTTCAGTTTTGAGATAACTTATAATACTTCAGTTCGAAATTGAGTCGAGCCATGAGCTGATGCTGAAGAGAGCATTTTGACAGCAACTTGTGCACCATCAGACAAGTAGCCATGATAAACAGTTCCAAATCCTCCCTTTCCAATAACTGTGCTAAAGTTATTGGTAATCCTGACAATCTCATCATATGTAAATTGTCTGTTGTCTGACTTTAAGGATGATCCATCTTCTTCCTTCGAATTGACAAAAGTCCGCGCAACTTCATAAAGCATTGCAAATTTTTCATTAGTACTATGATCATCATTAATCAAGTTGACACCCTTGAAAATATGATTTGTTGCAAATTAAATTATCATTTAACACAAATAACATTCCTGAACTACTAATTGGATACATCAGGGAATATAAGTACCTTTTTTCCATTTGTATCTCCACAGGATAAATATCAGTGCCAAGAAAATGACCACCAATGGAACAATGGTTGCAACTACTGGAACTACAATATTCTTCTTCCTCTCTTCTTTGCATGGTAACAACAGACAAAGCTCCGGATTTCCGTTGAATCTATAATTAGAATAATTGTTCTTAGGGAAAATAATCAAGTGCAAGAACTTGATTCTAAGCACAGGAATGTCAAAGGCAAAAAAAAAGCACTAGCTATTAAACTTCCAATTAAGGTCATGAACCTTAATGATAATGACCCATTATTGGATCTTTCCATGAGAGCCAGAGGAACTGAACCAGAGAGTTTGTTTCCTTCTAAATTCCTGCAGTTTTAGTTAAAATTATATCATTTTCCTTCTAGTTGTTACAGAGTTGTACCATTAAGTATTGATAACTTACAAAGTAGTCAAATTTGCTAGTTCTGACAGAAATTCAGGAACTGGTCCTGTTAAGCTATTGTGTGATAAATCCCTAAGAATTAAAACATAAAAAACAGGACTTCTTCTGAGCATGAAGTTTCACATAATTAAAGTTAAATGGCAAAAATACAATTCAGAAATGAAGGTATGTTTTCCGCTTACAGGTGCTGCAATAATTTAAGATTGGAGAATGAAGGATATATTTGTCCTGTTAATCCACTTGATGACAAATTCCTGAATTGAAATAAAGTAATATTCTTGTAAGTAGATGATTTTTTTTTCATATACATAAAACTAGTAATTAATTAACTCTTCATGTTTTTTTTCCCAAGGTCTAGCTGCAAAACTCACAAGGAGATAATTCTTGGGGGATCATAGCCATTTTCATTGCAACCCAAGCCATCCCAAGATGGAGAAGGCATGCAGGGATCTCCTTGCCAGCCTTTTCCCACATTATATCTTGACTTTATTTTTTCAATAGCATTAACTATGATCAGAAATACAAATGAGTCAAGAATCAACCAAACACACAATTATATACCATTAAATTATATCATGAAACATACCATCTTCTTGATCTGTAGGAAGCTGCCAGAAATCTTTCTTTAAATATATTTCCATTGCATTCAATATCGGAGGAAGAGTTGAATTTGACAATTTGTGTAGAGAAAAGCTAAGCTTTTGTCCTCTCACTGGCTCTGGAGTAGCTATAGTTTTCGACTGCAAGTACTTCAGAACAACACCTTCATCTAACATCTTGCCATTTAATTCAATGTTGAATTGTCTAGATTGGTTCACTTGGAGAAGTTGAACTTCAGCAAAGTGCATGTAAATGTAGAAATTTGTATTTGGATCACTAATATTAAATTCAAAATTTAATGGTTCATTTTCATCTATTGGCTGTACAGCAGTTTGCATAACCTTTGATGGTAGATTGAAGTCAGTACTACTAAGGGAATCAACTGCCTCAGAAGTATTCAGCAAAGCACAACTAGGGCAGTTATAACGAAACCACATACGATCATAAACATCATCATTGTACCTGAGTCAGAACATATACAAAATATATAAGCATAATCCTTAAAAGCACTAGTAAAATTCAACACTTAAGTCAGTTCAGTCTGTTCGGTATAGAATGCGTTCATATGTGCCCTTTTAGAAGATATATGAAAGCAGAAAAAGTAATGAACTTTAATTCATAGTACTACAGTCATCTCCAAAATGTGAGATTGCATGTTCGAATTCTAGTCAAAGCAAATTATGAAAGCAAAATATTAAGATTGGTAACTAACCTTATTATCTCATTGGTTGTTAAGCCAAAATCGAGTCGCCGATATAGAACCAATGATCCAGATTCTGCATTATATGTGGAATTATGGAAATGCCTTAGCTCTAGAGCTGATATGAAAGGAGTTCCTGAACCAGTATTTTGGAGACAGACATATATTTGATCCATTGTGGGGACATGTATGATTTCCTTGATTACAATATCAGATGCATTGTCAAACTTCACCTTATCCCACAGATTAACTCCAAGAAATAAACTGAATTCCGGCAACTTGTTAAGATTATCATAATTTCCATACATGAAGTAGGCTCTAATCAAGTAGATACTAGCTTTGCCTTCTGGTGGTTTCAGAGTATAGCAACATCTGTTCCCTTGAGGAAAAGTCCTGACAGATATTAGATAAATTGGAAGCGAATCAGAAGTGAAGATGGCAGAAATGTTCTTATTCTCTCCCGTATCGATATATGTCTTATCTGAAATGTATTGAATTTCAGTTTTGGAATCAGTATAGCTGAAATCTTCTGGTGTTCCACAATCAATATTTATGGATCCTGTAATGAATCCAATAATCCAGTTAAAAATACTAGTAACTTTAGTATTACTGTGAGACTAGAAACAGAAACAGAACAAAAGCAGGGGATTGAAAATAGAGACTTACCAGCTACGTCATCAAGTTTCCTTCTAGCATGCTTGTGATTGATAAATTTAGCCTCAGAATTGCTAAATTTGGCAGAACCAGAAGCCAAAACATTTGAACCTTTTGTCTCTAAAAGTGTCAGCAAGATAAACAACATCATGGAACCCCATATCCATAATCCTTTACATTTCACAGCCATTTTTGCTCAGGGGAAGAAAGAAATTTTGTAAGCAGGTGATTTTGCTATGCCAGTAAAAGAAAGGCTTGAAATGAAATGAAAAGAGAAATTAATCTTGAGAAAGTCAGATAATATGAAAAACAGAAAGCAACCATTAAATTCATTAAAGCATGCATGGTAGACATGAAAGAGACCAAAGCCAACTTCCATAACTAGTCCGCAACTTGTGATGTGATAGTAAGGGACCATGTTCAAAGCTTTAAATTTTATACCAATGAATGAATGATATGCAGAGTAGTTGAAAATTAATTGTTGAGATTGCGACTTCAAATTTCAATTAAAACTTAATTAACTAACAAAAAAAATCTTAATTACCATATAATAAATGAAATGACAAAAAAAAAAAAAAAGAAAAAAGGTAATTTCCATAATAATATCAACTGCTTATTTACTACCAAACCAGAACTTATTGTTAATGTTGGGTATTTGAATTATTAACTGCTTGTTTAGTAGTATAAAAACAACATGAGTTGCCATGTTTGAATCGTAAGAGGAGTCCATATATATCCACTCACAAATCAAATTGCTTGTGTTGTTGTCTTGACTCTTAATTGCAAAGGTTGTTGGATCATGTGTGGTCAGAAAAGCTGCAACATGTTCATTTGAAAATTTTCAGGGGCCCTATGAATTAAAGTCACGTCGTTGTCATTGGTCTAGAAGTGATCGACGGTGAATTGCACGTCAAGTAAAATAAAACAAAATTACTGGTAGTAGATAATTAAGTATTAATGAAAATTAAATACAAAACGCAGATAAGAAATTCTAAAATTTAATTATATGTATGGCATGCGAAATATCTGACATTAAAATTGAGATAAATATCTTGATGCCCGTTAATCTATATCAGAAGACTTAATTAACTATATTTTTCTCTTTAAATTAATGTGAATGGAATTCAACAAAATTCGATCGGAATCCTTCATTCATGAGATTAACATCGTATATCTGTGATTAAACTTTCTGGAATCAAATATTTATCTCGCTTCAACACCGATCAAGGACCACCTCTTATCGGAATCCGGTTTCACATCTAGCTTTTCAGGTTCTGCAAAACTGGCTGGTTCGAAACGCCTGTTGTTTCAGTAGTGACACAGTCCATCTACTTCCCACGTCATCACTAGGTTGACACGTCATTAAAATTTTATGCCAATATTGAATTTATTCAAGATATGCCATGACACATCATTAAGAATTTATGTCGGCTGTAATTTTTGACACGTTGGCATAAGACAAGTCATTCACCTTGTTTCACGTAAGATGTTGACATGTCACAGTAGATTGACACGTCACTGTATATGTCTGCCAGCTGTGCAAGTTCTGCCACGTAAGCATATGACATGTCATTCACCTCATGACACATCACCTTGTCATATGCCAATTGTCCGATATCTACCACACAAGCATATGATACACCATCAACTTGAAATCTTGAAATGCAGCGGGACTTTTACCGCTGATTCATCTTTGTTTAATTTTTTGGGAAAAATATAATATAATAATAAGCATTTAAGACGTGTCATATAGCTTGTAATATTGCACATGTTTTCTCATGTGTCATGTTTTGAAAGTTTGATTTTCCATCTTATGTTGGCCGGTTAAAATTAATCTTTTCTTAATCATAAGGTTGTTAATTAACTCAATTGACAAATAGCATGTCAATACATTTTTTTTTTTTTTTTAAATTTCGTTGCTCGATATTTAATAAATTCTAACCTCCAAACATAAAAGAGATATTTTTATCCTTTTCATGAGGTAACAACGAATAATTTGATTTAACTGAACTCAAGTTATAAATTTAATAATTAAAATGCTTGAAAATTAACTGAGGTTCAATTTTAAGATTAACACTTATAAGGCCTGTAAACATGTCTCATGAGAAGTGTATCCTTAAAATCACTCAGTCAAATCCAAAAATAATTAAGACTTAATCTCATTATAGACATATAATGGTTTCAAGATATTTTGGAAAGTCTCTAGATTAAAAAAAAAAAAAAAAGGTTGTGTGCATTTGTTGACAACTTATAATATGTATATATATTATATTTTTTATTTTAATTTTAGGAGAAGAAAATTTATTATTGATGAAGTTTAAATTCTTACATCCACTTCTAAAGTGGTCTATATTTTCCGTCTCTAATTGCTTGTCTTCAAATCAACTTATTGCTACTCGATGGTCTTTACTAATTTTGTAATAAGGATATATCCACCATTTCAAAGCTTTATCCTTCTTACACTCAATTAACGAGAATGAAATTAGACTTGACTCCATTTGGGTTTAAGAGAAACGGTAATAGTGGCTTTTTTTTTTTTTTTTTTTTTTTTTTTTTAGCATTGGAAAAGAGGATTTGAATATAAATTTATTGTCTAAATCACATATGCACTTACTATTAGATTATGTTTAAGTATACAATATACTTAGCTTTTGTTATTTAACCTTAATTAAATATATAAAATGAGAATATTAATCACATGATGTAAATAAATTTTTTTCTAAAATATATTAATTAATTGTTTCTTGAGTAATTGCATTTTTTATTAGTTATTATTAGTGATTAAATGAAAGTAACTAGCTAAATGAAGTATTTGAAAATCTCAATCATTAATTGAATTGGTAAATAAATTTATTTTTCATTTTATTGACTAGAATTTAAAACTTAAAATTAAATTAAAAATTAAAAATATTTCTCACTTACACATTCTTTAATACCGATATGAATAATTTACTTTTAATTAAATAAAATAATAAACTTAATATGATTCGAGAAAGGTGATCAATTATATACTTTATTGCTAAAAAAAAATAAGTCTTTGAATTGATTAAGGGATTATTTTTGCATCTTCAATTTCTTTTTTCTCCAATACCCTTTTTAGTTTCCCGTCAAATGTGCCAAATTGCAAATCCAACAAGCATTTTTATTTTTTTATAAGGAGAACAGTGTTAGAATATTTAATTAATTATAAAGGCATTTTCCTGGTCTGTTTCTTTTCCTGGAAATTGCCTAGCATATGATTTTATTTTTCTTCACATAAAAGGAAAAAAAAATGTTAAGATAATTACTGTCTGACTTTGCAGTGATCCTCTAGGACCAGGACTAATGGCACACCAATCCAATATGTGATAATCTCTGGATGGGCTCATGTGGCAATTTTCCTCATTTTATTTATTAGAATTTAAATTTTTTGTTGAGGTAAATCATAGAAAATTAATGCATTTTAATGTTAATTCATTTATGATATGTGAATTCCTTAAATAACATATCATAACCTTAAATAATTAATCTCAAAACTAATTAGGTGTGGTATGATTGGTTTTTTCTTTCCTTTTAAAAGACTAAGAAAGTGAGAGATTTCAATTTTGAATCTATCAAACTACAAAAAATTATCACAAATTTAGTGAGAGATGTTAAAAGAGAGAGCTACTTCATGTTGTGTAACCTATAATATTATTTCGATATATTAGACCTCTTAGTATATAAAAAAAATTAATCTCAAAAAAAAAAAAAATCTAATGTGCTGAATGCTGGTTATTGAAGATAAAAGGAAGACTCAAAATTATATAAGTCACATGATTTTACTGGTTCTTCAACTCTTGGTGAACCATGACATAATTTTTTGGGTCACTCTAAAACTAGAATGTGAATGAAAATAAATATTCAAACGTCAACAAATATTATTTCAAGTTTATTTTTTAAATAATTAAATATAATTTATTAATTAAATTAAATATTATACTTAAAAATACTATCATATCATTTATAAGAATATAAATTAAAATTATTCAAATATAAAAATATAAAATTCTATTTCAAGAATTTCTTTCCATAATTACCAATTCTAAGATCAACTAAATTATATGCTCGTATATTAATTATACTGGGATTGCAAAATATCAATTTACATTTCTGATGGTTCATGCATGTGAAAGAAATTCAAATAGTTGAAGGCTATACTAAAAAAAAAAAAAAAAGCATTCCTATATTCAAACTTCGAAGTATTTATTAGGAAAATTCTTACCTATGCTAAGATTATAGGTTTATCTCATATATCAAATTAATGAGTGATGAAATATTTTAGCTAATATGATTTTTTTTTTTATTTTTTGTCTAATAAAAAAATATCGATATCATTTTTTACTCCATTTATTTTTATTTCATTGAATTGATGTATATACTCAGTGTAAACAAAATTTAGCCATATTTATTATATATATATGTGACAAGATATAAAAATCTTGAGGTTGAGTTTCCTTCAAGTGAATCCAAAAACATTTTATGATTATTTTAATAGTTTTTATTAATCATAATTTACGATTTTAATATTTTAGAATTTATGTCTGGTTTTAGTTTTCAAGTATTCTTAGAGTCTTTAATTAATATTTATGTTTTAGTAAATTTAACCAAGTTTAACTAAGGTTTCCATGCTTATAAGTAGAGTTATTTTTTTTATTTTCAAAGAGGGAATTAAATTATTCAAATATTGTGTTGAATTCATATATTTATAATTATCAATTGTTTTTATTAATTTATATTCTCTGAAATGAACTATATTTTCATTGTGGATTTAATAAGGATACGTTTCAAACTCAGACATCGATGATCAATTCATGAATAATACAACATATATATTTATGAAACCATCTTAATGATCATAAATACAAACGTACGTAATCTATCTAATAGCATTGTATGATCAAAGACAAAAGCTAAATATAGCCATGAGACATAATTTTATTCAAATTTATTTGGTGATAGCTAGGCAGCAAGTACATATTAAACAAAGACAAGATGTCTTTTTATTCATATAAATTTACTGTGTAGATGTCTCAAAAGCATGTGATTAGTAAAAGGTAGTTTCATGGAATCCCATTTTTGGAATGATTAATGTCCTTATGAGAATCGCAGCATTTGCAGCAGGAGGAGGTTGAGCTTGGAGGAGGTCCGCAGCAAACGCACTGAGGACACATCATGACTTTTGAAGAACTAATTGGTCCATTAGGGTCACCGCGTTTAGGACCTCCAAAATAAATTGAAATTTACATAAAAACATCGAAATGTGAGATGATTTATCTACTTCTATTTTATGTAAAACAAAAAATTAACCATAATCAGAAAATCAGAGCCGATTTTGTATCAATTTTGTTATTTGTTCTTTCTGCTATTGTTATTCAATACTAAAAAAAAAAAATTAAAATTTCAAAATATAAGTTGAAATAAATAAATAAACAAAAATTCTAATGATTGCTTTTATGACATTTTTAAGAAGTAGTTGCTTCACATAAAATCAAACTTAAGAAGTAGTTAATTTAGATAAAATTAAATTAAATTAATCTATAAATGAATTGAATGACAAAAAAGTGTAGATTTTGAGTTATCACTTAAAAAAAAATATAATTTTATTTTAACTAACTTCTTCTTCTTCTTTTTTTAACATTAAGAATAGTAATGGGGATTTAGTCTATTATTCAAAATGTATATGTTGTTATCATTTAATTATGTCTAAGTGTGCAATTAACTATTTTTTAATAAGTATATACCATCAAAAGTAATGGATAGAAAAAAGAGCCCTAAATAAAAATAACTTTTGTAGTGATAATTTTTTTAAGCTTCAAATAATCAAAATAAATAGATTTTAACATATAATTTTCTTTGACAATTGAAAGAAGAAAATAATAATAAATAAAAATGATATCAAATAAAAAATTTTATTCATTTATTTATTTTGGCAAAAATACAG
>CATKHJ011276557.1:0-19117 GCA_949750685.1 Vernicia montana | reverse complement strand
AAGGTATTTATTTTCTTTCTTTTTCTTTTATTTATTTATTTTGATTGTTGTTTTGTTTTCTCTATTTTTATTTGCTTTTTATTTTAATTTAGTTTATTTAATATTGCCTTGTCTATTTTATTTTTTCCTTTAAAGTTTATTTGCATATCTCCTTTTTCTTTATATATTCCCCTTCTCCTTAATCCCTTTCTTTTCTTTAGTTAATCACTTTAGAAAGGCATGTTAATTAGAATTTGACTTAATTAACTTATTAATCAATTTGAATCAATGCTTTTTGTTTGTTAATTAAAATCTAAAATAATTAACAACTTGGTAAACAATCTTGTTTGGTTAAATCAATTAATCAACCCACCTTTTAATCAATGAACTGAAACATGATATAAGGTTCAGAATAAAACAAACCCCCTTCGCAAGAAGGGTGAATTACGTGGATTTTGATCCCCATTCAAAGAGATACGTAGGCATGCTTGTCTAAAACATCAAATCCAATTAAAAATAAACTTCCTTCCTCTTTCACTTTCTTCACATAGTTTAGGTTTTGTGTTTCCTTTTTATTTCTTTGTTTTATTACTTTCATTATTGATTTACTTTGGGGAATGTGTGACTCTCCTAGAACTCATAAGGGCTAGAGGGAGTATCCTCTAATTTGGTTTATGTTGTGAATTTAACATTTCTATTTGCTTTCTTTATTTAATTCCTTTATTGCTTTTATTACTTCTTTTACTGCTTTACTTTCATTCATGCATATTTAATTGTTCATATATTTATAACTGGTCATGAAATTTATTTTAAGCCATTGTGTATTAAACTTGCTAAACTAATTAAATGAACCGAAAACCTAGTCCCTGAATCCTCCTTGGTAATTGAGGACTAGTGCACTTTTTCATTGGAATATAATTGGAGTCATTTAATTGGGGTTTTCCTTAACTTTTTCCAAATAAAATAAAATTAAGGTGGCGACTCCTAATACACCTTTTCAAAATCAACCAATCTGAACCCGAGGGTTCCATCGTGAGTACAAACCAGAATGAACATTTCGATTCCCTCTAACGGATCAGACCGGTGTTTGGGCAAGACCTCACAGTTGGCTGCCTGAATGATAAATCTGAAGGCAACTGGGTGCCTGAATGATAATGCAAGCTGAGGAGCTCGATTTGAAGGTAGTTGGGTGCCTGAATGATAAATCTGAAGGCAACTAGGTGTCTGAATGATAGTGCGAGCTAAGGAGCTTGATCTGAAGGCAGTGGGGTGCTTGAATGATAAATCTGAAGGTAGATGGGTGCTTGAATGATAATGCAAGCTGAAGAGCTCCATCTGAAGGCAATTGGGTGCCTGAATGATAATGCGAACTGAAGAGCTCCATCTGAAGGCAGCTCGATGTCTTGAATAGAGATGTAAGTTGTATGATTGCCACATCATAATGTGGTCTTTTGGTCTTCAATGGCTTTAGGTCTTCAATGCCACGATATGTGGACTTATAGATTTCAGATAACTTCAAGTCTTCAAGTCTTCCATTCTTCATATAATATGCCTTCTTGAGGAAGGTCTTAGTAAATAACATGCCTAACTGAGAGATCTTTGAATAGAAGGCTTCGTCAATCAAAGGATGGTCTTTGGATGAAATGCTTCATCAATTGAAGGCTTAAGTAAGTATAATAATATATGCTGCTTCATTCGTCGAAGACTCAAATAGTAAAATAATATTATATGCCTCACTAATCAAGGACCTTAGAGCTTCACTTCGTTGAAGGATATCTATAGATAAACTGCTTTATCAACTTGTTGACAAAGATCTTCAGATAAGCTGGTTCGTCTGCCAAAGACTTTTAGAGCTTCGCTTCGCCGAAGGCTTTGGACCTTCACTTTGCTAAAGGCTTTGGAGCTTTGCTTCGCTGAAGACTTTGGAGCTTTGCTATCAGAGGTCTTCTCCTTATAGGCTTTGCTGACTAGGATTAAATAATTGGCGAAGCCCCCCACTACACTACCTGATAGAGGTCTTCAATAAAACTTGCCTCACTCATGAGGACTTAGAGAATCCTGCCTCACTCATGGAGGACTTATATAGTGATAATTTGCCTCACTAGGAGGTCTTATATAATAATAGTGTGCTTCATTAGCGAGGAATCATGCTCCCCCATTAGAAGACTTTAATAATAATAATGTGCCTCATTTGTCGAGGACTTAAGAAATCTGCCTCGTTGTTTGAGGACTTATATGATATGCCTCGTTAATAGAGAGATTTTACCTAGTCGAACTAGGAATGGTTAATTTTGGACTTTCGCTTGGAGTTGCTAGGTCTTATTAGTACCTTTTGGACTTTCACCTAGACTCAGTTTGGCCTTTTCCCTTTCTTGTAAGGATTTTCCTCGTTGGTCTTTTAAGCTAATCTCAAGAGGTTATTCTGCCTCTCTAAGAGGACTTTGGATATTTTGCCTCGTTCACGGAGGACTTAGAAATTCACCCCACTTATCGAGGTCTTCTTTTGATAACTTGCCTCGCTGACCGAGGACTTAGAGAAAACCAGCCTCGCTCATAGAGGACTTACAAAAAACCTGTCTCATTGATAGATGACTTTTATAATAATTTGCCTCGTCTTCCAAGGACTTTTAGAGATCCACTTCGCCTTGTCGATGCAGGACTCAAATAATTTGCCTCGTCAACTGAGGACTTAGAAATTTTGCTTCGCCTCATCAATTGAGGACTTATGTAATAATGATAATTGCCTTGTCTTTCAAGGTCTTAGAAATCCATACCTCACTCACAGAGGACTTTAGATAATATGCCTCACTGATTGAGGACTTAAAAATTTACCTCACCTAGAGGTCTTCGAGAATAAATCTGCCTCGACTTCTCGAGGACTTAGATAATAAAACTGTTGAGGACTAAGAGAAATCATGCCTCGCTCAAGGAGAACTTACAGAAAACCTGCCTCCCTGATAGAGGACTTTTATAATGATATGCCTCGACTTATCGAGGACTTTAGACAAATAATATGCCTCAACTTTATCGAGGACTTTAGAAATCCACCTCCTCAGTGGTCTTCATATAATTTGCCTCGCCGAATAAGGACTTATATAATAATCTTCCTCGACTGTCGAGGACTAAGAAATCCAACTCACCAGGAGGACTTAATATAATGATCTGCCTTGACTATCGAGGACTGATTAGTCCGACTTGCCAAGTGGTCTTAATATAATGATTTGCCTCGACTATCGAGGACTGAGAAGCCCGACTCACATTAATATATTTGCCTCGACTTCTCGAGGACTTTAGAAATCCACCTCACCGGGAGGTCTTTATATATCTGCCTCGCTGGATGAGAACTTATATAATAATTCTGCCTCGACTTCTCGAGGACTTTAGAAATCCACCTCACCTGGAGGTTTTCATATATCTGCCTTTCCGGATGAGGACTTGGATAATAATTTGCCTCGACTTCTTGAGGGTTTTAGATAATCTGCCTCATCTTTCAAAGACTTATCTGCCTCGTCTTCCGAGGACTTTAAAGAAATCCAACCTCATCAACAGAGGACTTCAAGAAAACCTTCCTCATTGATTGAGGACTTCAAGAAAACCTACCTCATCAATAAAGGACTTAGATAATCTACCTCACTTGGAGGCCTTCGTGTAATATGCCTCGCCAAATGAGGACTTAAATAATCTACCTCACTTAGAGGCTTTCATATAATATGCCTCGCCAAATGAGGACTTAGATAATAAAAATAATATTGCCTAACTTTTGCTAGGTCTTTAGTGCCTTGCCTTGACAATGTCTTTGTGTAATGTGCCTCACTGGAAGAGGACTTATATATAATGATAATTGCCTCATTTATCGAGTTCTTTTCATAATTTGCCTCACTTAGAGGTCTTTAAATAATAATTTTTCTTTTTTCTTTTTCTTTTCTTTCTTTTTATAATCCTTTATAAAATACAAGATTTTCTTTTACAAGTACATTTAAATGATTGTACACTTTATACAATTACAATATTATTTGCTAAAATGAAATGACTTGTTTTCAAACAGCTTCGTTTGTTTACATTTCTTGCATAGTTCTTGAGCACTTTATCATTATTTTATTTATTTCTTTGTCAAGTTGTTTTGTAGTTGAGTAGCTTCTGTGGAGAGCTTGAAAGTTGTTTTTGTGAGTTATTTCTCTTCCCCTCCACGAAGAGGGAACTTTTCCCTTTGTAGCTTCTTTGACAAAGTATGAGTTTCTTTGGCTCTTTATTTTCTTCTTTTGTTGCTTTGTATCTAAACTTGATCTCTTGCCTAAAGTTCACTAGGTCTTTTTCGTTTGGATTTACTAGGGCTTTTGCCTAGATTTACCATGGCTTTCGCCTGGATTTACTAGGGCTTTTGCCTAGATTTACTAGAACTTTCGTCTAGATTTACCAAGGCTTTTGCCTAGATTTACTAGGACTTTCGCCTGGATTTACCAATGCTTTTGCCTAGATTTACCAGGGCTTTTGCTTAGATTTACTATGACTTTTGCCTGGATTTATCAGGGCTTTTGCCTAGATTTACTAGGATTTTTGCTTAGATTTACTAGGACTTTCGCCTGAATTTACCAAGACTTTTCTTCTCTATTGTGGAGAGCTTCGTCTGTTGGGATTTACCTTGGAGTACTCATCACAATTGGCCTGTTGCCTCTACTTTCCTCTTTTGAGCTTATCCCAACGACTTCTTTGTTGTACGCAGTTTGTAAACTGGTTTGAATAATTTGATATTTTTTATTGAGTTGAACATTGTTATACTTGATGCTTTTTTTTGCCAAGTCAAACATTGTTATTCGTGTCAGATGATAAATTCTGTAATCTTTCCTGTCACAAACAAAGATTATATAAGTATATTTACAGATAAAATATAATATGTGTGATTTATGAATCACAAATTCATACAAGATACTCATTCTGGCTATATGGCAATATTTTCAGAAAAAAAAATTCATGTGTGTATCATGAATTCATGTAAAGTCCAAGTAGACTTTAATTATTTTCTGCTCAATAAAGAGTAATATAGTAGCATTTTTTGCAAATAGAGCATGTTGTGAGCTGAAATTAATTCATTTAAGTAATGAATTATAATTTAATCATGCACAGTGATTTGCACATAAAAATGATTTTATGCACTTTGAGAGACTCCTACTGCCCCGCAAAAAATAATAGATTCACTTAGAATCTATTTTAGGTGATTAATCTGCTTTCGATGTAAATCTCGATTTTTAAGCAATAAATTGCATGTAAATGACATTTGGATGCACAATTAAGCATGCATGTCATTCTCAAATATGGCATAGCATTTTATGTTGCATGATCATAGCAGATAATTTATTCATGCTAAAATATTAATATATTCGCATCATGCTCAAGCAAATAATATTGCGAAATTAAATTTAAAGCACGAAAAATATTATAAACATATCTGGAATTGCATGATCGGCCTCAGAGATTGTTTGGACTGATTAGGCATTTCGCCTTTGCCCTTGGACCTTCGTCCATAATCTTCGCCCTTTGGCCTTCTCCTTTCAGCTTCGCCTATGGCCTTCGGCTTCATCTTTAGCCTTCACCTTTGAGCTTCGCCCTTCGGCTTCGCTTATAGCTTTCGGCTTCATCTCTTGGCTTCGCCTCTGGCCTTCGCCTTTGGCTTTCGGCTTCGCCTGTGGCCTTCGGCTTCATCTCTGGCCTTGAGAAATCCTATTTCACATACAAAATTTATATAGCAATAATAATGTGTCTTGCTTAGAGGTTTTTAATGTATATGTCTCGTCAGTCGATGACTTTTATTTACATATTTATTTGCATTTTATTTCAACAAATAATATTGCAAAATTGAATTTAAAGTATAAGAAGTGTCGAAAACTTATCTGTAATGGCGTTGACAGCTTCAAAGACTGATTAGAATAATTCTGGATCATAAAATGCATTGTGAAGCTGAATAAGTTGTTTTTTTGCAGTCTGATCAACTGATTTGCGGTGTCTCAACGCAAATTCGAGATGTAGTTTCGACAAATTGACTTCAGATTCGCAATCCACGCGTGAAATGTGAAATTCTGTTCGTTTGGGGCCTCACTGGCGCGTGGGCCCACTCGCGCGGATTCTTGTGATCAGTCGGTGATCGGAGACTCTCTGGAGCAAGGTTTGGAGGTGGGGAAGACATCAACAGCTTCGTCTTGGCACCAGGAGTTCAGAAATATAGGCCACTCGCAGTGAATCTTCACCATTTAGTCGGAAATGGTGTGAAAAGTTTCAGTAACCTGTTTTTTGATCTCCTCCTCCAGCGAGCTTCAAGGGATGAATATGGTATCTATGGAAAGCTCTCTGGATAAGGAGTTTAGCGGTACCAAAATGGAATGAAACCGACATCGAAATCGACCGAAAAATGTGTCGAAAGGTGGCGGTGCCGGTGGAGCTTCATCTTGCGCGTTCGTCGCCGTCCGTAGGCAGTTTGCGCCACTTCTGCCTCTCCTGAAGTAGCTAGCAACTGGGCTTCAAGGTGGAATGGGCAGCGTTACAAGTGGAATGTCGAAGAGGGGCAGATCGGTGATGGCAGCCAAGTTTTCTCTCTCCCCGATCTATTTCTGACTTTTTTTTTTTGGTTGATCAGATGATTTTTTTGTTGTTTTTTGTGATGATGGAGACTCAGATTTCTCAGATTTGTGATGAAAAATATATTGGTGACTGGAAAAAATGGTTTTCAGCAAAAATATAGAGTTAGGAACGCGACTTTTTTATATCGATCCCCACAGACGGAGCCATTTGATGGGTCATAAATCACCCAGTACTGTTAATGGAGAGCCCGACTAAGGGTAAGACCTGTGAACAGAGAAAAAGAGAATTAATGGCTCTCAAAAGTTGACCTTCGGGGAGTCTCAGATGCCCAAGTCAATGAGGAAACATGGAGAGGAGAGAGGGAATAATGAGTGAGAATCATTTCTCTTTGCCTTTTTTTTTACCTTTTTATAGGAGAAGGTAGAGATCCTTATAAACACGTATTTTATACCTATTGAAAGTCATTTTTGGCCCTTATCAAATAAAAAGTTAAATATGTAATCTTTTCTAATTAAAACAATGTATTCAATTTAAAAAAAAAAATGAAAAGATGGACAATTGCCTACAATATGCACCATGTGGCTTCGCCACTAGGAATGTCATATTATATTTAGGAAATTGTTATTTCACTTATTATTATAAGAAAATATTTTAAATAAAACTTAGACTAATTAAATTGAGAATCAAAAATAAATATCTATAATTTTTAAGTTGAATTTTATTTTATTGGACACCATTTCACAGTTGTCATAGACGATTTTTCTTGGCCTATTGGCCTAAAATACCTTGAATTTTTCAATTTTTTTTTATAATTCTATCATATTTTTTAAAAATAGATTATTATACTCAAAACTTCTAAAATTATTCATAATTATACCCTTTGATCAAAATTGTTCATTTGAATTTTTTTTTTCTCTCAATAGCATATGACATGAATTAAAAATATAAATGATATATTACTGTTTAGTCCTTTATATTTAATTTAATTAACAAGTTTATCTCTCTTTTTTGAAAAACGAATTAAATAATCTTTCACATTTGTTTTTGTTAACAAAATAGTTCTTTATTATTATTCAAAACAATTTTTGGTAATCAAGGGCAGACTTAATAGTAAAGTATTCAAATACTCTTGATTATAAGTAAAAAAAAAAAAATTCAAATTGATGAGTGATTTTTTTTTTGTTTGTATAATTTAAATCCAAAATTAGATTTGGTATATAATTAAGATAATATTTTTTTTAGTTTACTGGAATATAATTTTTCTTTTAAAAATTTTAAGAAATATCTACATATTCTGATAATATAAAAAATTATATTTTAAGTAAAAAATTTATATATGAATTTCAAAATAATTAAAATGAAAGGTTGTATATATATTTTTTTGTTAGTGTAGAATTTTTTTTTATTTATGATAAAAATATATTTTTTTATTATTTAAAATATATAGAATAATTTTTATAGAAAAAATTAGGTGAAAAATTCAAAAAAAAATATTTTATTTGAGTTTTTATTAAAAAAAGAAATAAAAAAAAATGAGAGACAATATTATATTAGATTTTATAATCACATAATTTATATAATGGTATTTTGGCTTCTTTTATTCACTTAACAAAAAAATTTAGCTTTTTTAAACGAAATGACTATTTTGTTAACAAAAATAAACGTGAGAGACCATTTAATTCGTTTCTCAAAAAAGAATGATAAATTTTTTAATTAAATTAAATATAAGGGACTAAATAGTAATATGTCTTTTATATTTTTAATTCATGTCTTATGCCACTATAAGAGAGAAAAAGTTAAAAGGAGCAATTTTGATAAGATATATAATTATAAACAACTTTAGAAGTTTAAGTATAATAGTTTATTTTAAAAGAATGTGATAGAATTATAAAAAATAAAAAAATTTTAGAGTATTTCAAGCCTATAAGCCATTTTTCTTTTCCTAAAAGGTTTGATTTCAAAAGAAAATCTGTCACATTCTTAATTATTTCGCTGAAAGAATTAGTTCAACAAGTATAAATTTAATGTAATTAACACAAAAATGAAATTGATGAAAACTCATGCCTTGTTTAGTCGTGAAAAGCAAAGCCTATTTTTTCAATGGACCACTAAAAAAAATTTGGTTTAAATGGACCACTAAAAAAAAGAGTTTATTAGATTTTTTTTCGCTTTAATTTAAGAATTTTTTTATACTTTTTCCCATAATAAAATGAGATTGGAGACTAGAAGCACAACCTTGGCCCACCTTCTACTTGGTCAAATATGACAGCGCTTAATTCTTTCATCATCAACACATAATCGTCGCTGGCGTTCAGTTTGGTTGCGTGCTTCCGAAAGAAGAAAGCTACATCCGACCAAACGTCTCTCCTACCATTACCCCTTAGTGCCTTACAGTCAACCAGTTTCGTGGCAAAAAAAAAAAAAAAAAAAAAAAAAAAACTTATAATCGTGCTTGTGGCTATTGTTGTAAACAAATATCTTGATTAAAAATATAATTATTCGGATAAAATTATATAAATTATTTTAAAAATAATGAATTAGATAAAAAGTGTGAATTATTATTATTGAATTGAATACTTTTTCTTTTGACATATTTTGTTTCGATTAGTGATCTATAGGGACAGAATCAATAAATTTTATTTGGTAGCCAAAAGTAATAGGAGAATAAAACAAAATAAAGGTTAATTTTTTTTTTAAATTTTTTACAATTGAAATTATTTATAAAAATTTAATTTTGTGTCGACCAATTAAAATTAGAATAATTAATTAAAAAATTAGAGTAATTATATAGGAGGTATTATGTATATTTTCAAGTAGGTTGTGGGTTAAGACTCTCACTTATCCCGATTATACCAATATTTAAATCTGAATTACATTATTTGATACCACTCAATCAAAAAGCGGATGTAAAATAAAAATCTCACATAAATTATTAAATAAAGACCCTCACTTCTATTTAAGTTTGGATGGGGTTTAAACTTGAAACTGGTTGATATTCAACCTTAACCAATTAGACTAAACGTCATTGATGAATAGTGACAGATGAATTATCATAAAAGCAAGCTGGAGGGAAATTCAATTCTTGCCAAAAAAATAATAATAATAATAATAAAGCCTTCCTTGCAGCCAAAGCTTCAATCACATTAGGAGAAGAAACATGAGCATTTTAATTAACTGACCAATACCAACCTGCTGCCAAACTCCATAGGCAAAAACTGCATTCACTAAGAAACATGGGATATAGTCTCAGTCTGGATTCATAAAATACACAACTATCATATTTGAATCTGATTCGATATGCTAACCTCTTACACTACTGATTAGGTACTTGATCACTTGACTCCCCTTGTTCAACCCTTGTTTAGATTACAAAATGAACTAAAACAAAAACTCAAAGGCAAATGTTATACATGCATGCCACTTAAGCATTGAACATTGTTTGTCTCATTGAAATATATGGCTGCCTCTGCAATTCCTAGAATGGATGTTGTGCCAACTGCCAAGAAAGCTCAAACCTATAATAAGCCAACTGCTCCCTTTGAATTTCTATAAAGGACATGTTCTCGTAAATTTCTTTTGTAACATATATAATTTTTAAAATTAGTTATATTTTGAAAATTTCATTTTTGACTTCAATTCTGTTAAGAATCAATTCCACATTGGAAAAATACACTACAAACACATGACTATATAATGGTTTGGACTTGACTACCTAATTGGTTAGGTTTAACTTTTTAGCAATGGTTGACCCAAACTCATTAAACTCAATTTATTCGTGGGTTAACCTATACCCAATTCAAATCACTTCTCTACCATTTCAATTCAATTTCTATTAAATTCTATGTAAGTAAACGTCAATAACCGGTTTTTTCTTTAAAAAATGTTTTAATTGTTTGGAAATCTGAATTTATTCAATCCAATTTCCTCCAAATCAAACTCCCAAAAAGACATTAAAATATAATTTATAAAAAAAAATTATATTTTATATTTATATTTTTTTTTTTATCTTTTTTTGGTTTTGAATATTTTTTTTAAAATAAAGATAAAATATATTTTATCTTTTTTAAAATAAAAAATATATATTTTTTATAAATTATATTTTAATGTATAAGAATTAAGAAGTCATTTTATATTAAATTAAATTTGTAATATTTTAATTAATTAATTAATTTTATTAACTTTAAATTTTTAAATTTCACAAATATTAAATTTTCTCCAAATAGTTTAAAAAATATTTATACAAAAATAAAAATTAATACGCAGGTGTATAAATATTAATTTTTTATTTTTAACATCACTTGACAAAAAACCTAAATTATGAACAGAGAGTTTTATATGTACCATTTTGAAAAGGTTAAGGGTCTAATAGAATAAAAAAAATATTAAAAGCTCACTTGAATATCAGTCCAAATGAAAGGATTTTATATATACCATTTTAAAAATATTAAAGGCTAATAAAACAAAAAAATATTAAAAATTTACTTAAACATCAAAATAAAAGAGAAAATTTTATTTATATGTTTGTTTGACCTTTTATTTTTAATCATTTATTGATAACGATTAATCCATCAGGAGAACAAAACTCAAGGCATTGTAATTGTTTAATTTTCAAGATTTATTTATTTACAAACATGAAAGCCAAGCATGAAAAATTTCTTTCTGAATAAGCTCTGAATTCCAAATGATGAATTTATTCATTAGAAATGGTTATTATCATCTCTGTTTGTTTATTCTAGTCGCCCTCGTTGACCATGGATTATGCCTTAATACCTATCAATGCAAAGAATCTAAATGTGGAGGCCATGGTCCGGCCGTCCGATTCCCTTTCCGATTAAAAGGCCGGCAACCTGACCACTGTGGCTACCCTGAAATTGGGTTTGATCTATCTTGTACAGACAAGGAGACAGTGATTGAGCTTCCAAATTCAGTTAAACTCTTGGTCAAGAAAATTGATTATGTTTCTCAAGTAATTTATACAACTGATCCACAAAATTGTCTTCCAAGGCAGCTTTCAAATTTCAATCTCTCTGCTTCTCCTTTTCGGTACCGGGGCAGGGAGTGGGAAAGTACGGTTTTGTTCAACTGTTCACAAAGAGACGATCAATCCCTGGAAATGCCTTGCCTCAGTGCTCCTGACTACCAAATTATTTTGCTTGATTCCAGTGCTTCAATTGATAGTGTTGGGTTGTTATATTGTACCAAGATGTATGATGTTTCACCATTTCCGGAAGAAATGATATTTGACGATAGGGGTAATATTCTTCATTTGAGTTGGTTCAATCCAAGTTGTGGATCTTGTGCAGCACAAGGCAAATACTGCAGATTGAAGCCTAATAGCACTCAATTTCAGACTGAATGTTCCAACAAGATCGAAAGTATGTCTCTATTCTACAAATCTTAATACAGGTTTTGTAATGAATTATGCTCTTATAATTTTTCTTTAATCATCAATGGAAATTTTGAATATGCCTATAAAGTGCTTGTAATTTTGTCTCTGAGAAGAGACGTAAAAGCAAAACTATTGTAACAGTAATCTTTGTTACATGCCGAAATTCCTCTTACTAGCTGCACCATAGAACGTACAACGAGCATTGATTGTTTAATCCAGGCTGATTATGTGATTTCTTTTGCAGGGTCATCTGTGAAATTTGTTGCTATAGGTTAGTCATCTATTGCTTTAAATTTATTTAATTAGTATGAATTTTGGATATGGGTGTTATTGAGTTGGATGTTGCATCTGCAGGTATAGTCCTGGGTTCACTTCTTCTAGTAGTAGTGGTGATAGCACTTTACCGCATTTATAGCTTTGATAAAGCAGAAAGGGAATATCAATCCAAGATTGAAAAGTTTTTGGATGATTATAAAGCTTTCAAGCCAACAAGATATTCGTATGCTGATATCAAGAGGATCACAAGTCAATTCAAGGAGGAATTAGGCCAAGGAGCTTATGGAACTGTGTTCAAAGGAAAGCTTTCTGAAGAAATTATGGTAGCTGTTAAGGTCCTCAACAATTCCAAAGGAAACGGGGAGGAGTTTGTAAATGAAGTCGGGACAATAGGACAAATACACCATGTCAATGTGGTTCGCTTGGTTGGCTTTTGTGCTGATGGATTCAGACGAGCTCTAGTTTACGAATACTTGCCAAATGACACCCTAGAGAAATTTATATCTTCAGCAGATTCCAATAACCATTTTCTTGGTTGGAAAAGGCTGCAAGATATCGCTCTTGGTATAGCCAAAGGGATTGAGTATCTCCATCAAGGATGCAATCAAAGAATCCTCCATTTTGACATAAAACCACATAATATCCTGCTTGATAACAACTTCAATCCCAAAATCTCTGATTTTGGCCTCGCTAAGTTGTGTTCTAAGGATCAAAGTGCAGTGTCAATGACAACAGCTAGAGGGACCATTGGCTACATCGCTCCTGAAGTGTTCTCAAGGAACTTTGGGAATGTTTCCTGCAAGTCAGATGTTTATAGTTTTGGGATGTTGGTATTAGAAATGGTTGGAGGAAGAAAAGTCATTGAAGTTACAGATGGGAATGATGATCAAATATACTTTCCAGAATGGATTTATAATCTTCTTGAAGAAGGAGAAGATCTAAGGTTCACGATCGAGGAAGAAGATGATGCTAAAATAGCAAAGAAACTTGCAATTGTGGGACTATGGTGCATTCAATGGAACCCAGTGGATCGTCCTTCCATGAAAATTGTTGTTCAAATGTTGGAAAGGGAAGGAGAGAATTTATCAAGACCACCTAATCCTTTTAGCTCTACAAATCCACTAAGAATGAACGGAAGAATCCCAAGAAGACATCTTCATCAAGAGTTGGAGGCCATTTCAGAAACAGAGTAATCTTAACTTTTAGCTCATCTGCTATAACCAATTATAAAAATTGCAATGTTATTTACTTAATCAAGTATGATTGACATGTTGCTAAGTGCTTGATTAATTATTTTCTTTCCATATTGTTGTACTGTTATTACATCGATTAATAAATGAAAGCATATATAATCCCAAGTTAATGTTAAAATCATCCACCAAAGAGAGATTCAAAGAATAAAACCAAGGCTACTGCCCAGATGGTGCATGTATTCATTTGATGTAGTAGAATAGTCAAGATACATTGTGCAACATACAATATTCATTTTGATTAGTTTCTCTTTAGTGGTATGTTAGACAGCTTGAACTTGGAAAGTCAAAAACACAAGAAAAACAGAGCAAATACAGAGTATAATAATCTTGTTAACTTTTGAACAATCAAGGAGTGAAAAAAAAAAATGGAAAAGATGTGCTTAATTTCTCCTACACTGCACATGACCAGAATAACTCCTTAAAACTTCAAAATGAATTTTCAATCAAACTGCTCGACTCTGAAAAATCAACTGATAAAGATGAAGACTCTTCTGCATCCTTTATCGGAGTTTCTTCTGGATACATAGCAGACCTTGGAGGCAATTGTAGACTTTCCAAATCATCTTCAAGCATCTCTATAACTTTGTTCATTGGAGGGCGATTGCTCGGATTCATTTGTATACACCATAACCCTACCACAACCATTTTCTTAGCAATTTTATCAGTCTCCTCCTCTGTAGCATCATCAATTGCTAAAACCTTCTCATCAGATATTTCATCATAAACCCAAAATGGAAAGTAACTTTCACTTGAATTTTCTCTAGTTGCTTTCAAGTTCTTCCTTTTACCTGCCATTTCTAGCAACAACATTCCAAAACTATAAACATCAGCTTTGTACGAGACATGTCCAATATTTCTATAAAATAATTCTGGTGCCATATAGCCTATTGTTCCCCTTGCTGCAGTGAGAGACTTAATGCTGTCATTTGTTGCATACAATTTAGCAAGCCCAAAGTCAGAAATCTTCGGAATGAAATTTTCATCAAGAAGAATATTGTGTGGCTTGATATCAAAATGCAGAATTTGCATATCGCAACCTTGATGTAAATATTCAATGCCACGAGCTATTCCAATAGAAATTTCATACAGTTTATCCCAACTTAAGTATTTCAATCCTTCTTGAGAAAAAACATAATTATTAAGCGATCCATTAGGCATGAAATCATATATAAGAGCATGCTTTGACCCCTCGACACAAAAACCAATTAGTTGAACTACATTAGTATGGTAAATCCTTCCAAGAGTAGCAACTTCATTAATAAAATCTTGTCCATTAGTTTTAGACTTTTTCAACATCTTTATCGCTGCAATATGACCACTGCGAAGTTTTCCTTTATATACAGAACCAAAACCTCCTTCGCCCAACTTGTCCTTGAATCCTTCAGTCATTTTCCTAATGTCTTTGTAAGAATACCTTATTGGCATCAAATTATTGTGACTTTGTAGAAATTCTTCAACTGTGTGATATTCCGATAAATGCCTCCTTCGCCATTTATAGATCAAAAATCCAAATACAAAGGGAGTTCCACATAATGTTTTTATGACAGTATGGAGTAGTACTGTGTGACCAATATACATTCAAAAGAAAAAATTAGTAGCTATCAGAATTATGTCTAAAGAAAAATACATCTCGTAGTTCTAGAGATGTCTCCAGTACTACTGAATCAAAAGCACGTGGTTATGTTCATTTTATTTACTTGAAACAATTCATTTTATTTCAGCATTCATAATTTGCAGAAAAGGAGTTAAACTCTCACCAAGAAGAACAAGTACTGTTGGGGTTGACACTGCAGGAAATTTAAAGAACAAAATGAGTATAGATGTGACAATTAATTGAAAAAAAATAGCATTGATGAGATTGAAAAAGAGAAATTGCTCACTTGCTATTCGGTAGAAACGGACATATGCTTTGGATGAGTCTTCATTCCCCAAGTAAACAGTAAAAAATCAAAATCAAGAATATAAATTTATATATAACTAGAGCAAAAAAGGAACTAATTCAACTTTTTTCCTAAATTACTCACCAATTAAGTATTTGCATCGAATTCCGAAGTTGAGGTAGCAAACTCTTGTGAAAAAATCTTTAACAAGAAAGAAAAGTTGAAAAAGAAAACATCTAGTCATTAACAACTTTACAATTGAAATAATGAATTCATATAGTATAATTAAAGACAATTAAGAACACCAAGCATTGAATCAGTTGGCAAGTGAGTTTACTCTCCACCTTATTGATTCGAGTTCAGACAATAAACGAGAAAACCCTTTTGACTGAATAAGAGATATGAACTTAATATACAGTGTTCTAAACTGAAAAGTACTACTCACCACTTATGCATCGAACCTCATTTCTGTCATCAAAATAGCAGCCTCTGCAACGCCCACAGAAGATATAATGCCATGAAAGCTCAAACCCATAAGCCAACTCACTATGAATTTCAATGAAAGACGTGTTATTATAATCCTTTTCAGGCAACATAGCCATCATTTCTAAGCTGCACATGCTCCTCAAATCCTTGGCTTCCATTCCGCCAACATTCACATACAAATGCTTTAGTACTCCATTATTATTAATGCAAGGAGCAGTGTTCACATAAAGAGGAGAGTTTACTGGGAAAGGACAGCTTATCAAAGTCATAATCGGTGATAATTTTGATCCAATATCTGATTGATATGCGTTGGATTTATAACTAGTATATGGATCTTCTAAACTGAAATTAGATTCAGTTAAAGGAAAGTGAGGAAGAGAGGAACAATCATCTTTATCAACACCAGCATCTACTACTCGGATCGTATAATTGTTATAATTGATTGCCTGAACATAGTATTTTCCTGAGTAGAGATACAAAACTGTAATGTTTTTCTCACAAACTAGAGTATATCTATGGTTTCCACAGTTTTTGGGATCGGTTTTGAGTCGAAAAGGGTAACTGATATTGTGGATATTGCCACATGAAGAAGGAGCACAAGGACTGTTATCTTTACCATGGCAAGTTTGGAGGTTTGAAAGGAAAAGAAAGAGGAAGAGGAGACTTTCTTTGAACATGATAAGCTACAGATATCAGAAATTCAAAGAATATTATTTCTTTCTTTCATAAGTGTAATGACTAATGAGTTCAACAACATTAAATTAAGTCAGTCGATAATTTTTTTTTTTTTTTTTTTTGCCGAAAAAGTCGGTCAATAATTCAAACCAAAAAAAATAATAGTTTTGGTGTTACAGGTTGGCAGTTTTGTGCAGGACAAAGTCAGGATTTTCAATTAGACCCTGTGGCTAAGTCTTACTCGGATACTTTCATATACATTAATCTAATAAGATAACATCACATAGAATAAATAAAAAATTTCTTATATCCCATAGAATTATTCTCACACGAATTATATAAGTATTTATTAAATGTTTTATTTTATTTTTAATAAAAATAATAAAAATATAATTTTTTTTTGTGAAAACTATAATAATTTTAAACAATTATTATAGTAATTTATATATTTACTTTAACATACACCTGCACTCAAATAATTTTTTTAACAGAAAATATACCTAAATGTTAATATCTAGAAGTGAATGCTTTCTCCAGGTACCAGAAACATTTTCTAATGTCAAATATTCATATATATACCTTCAATAATGTTACAGGGGTTATTTAAAAAAAAATAGACTTTAAACAAACACAAATAAAATAAAATGTTAGAATTTAAACAACCATATTTAACGGATAGTGGGTTGGGGCTTTGGCCTCCCACATCGGTAGTGTAGAGTGTATGCGTACTTCTTTAAAGTTATTATAGTTTTAAGGTGTGTACGTGTCTCTTCCCTTAAAAAAAAACAATATAAGGGTTAGCGTGCCTTTTCAAAATTGCCATGGTTTTGTGTGTATATATATTTCAAAAAAAAAAAAATATATATATATATATATATATATATATATATATATATATATATGGGTAAGGTTTTAATGGTTACTGTATAGAATTAATCATCCATGACTATTAGGTTGTAATTAGTTTATGAGCTTTAATGTCAATATTTATAATAGTTTAATGGCTTTGTGTAATACCCCTAATATTTATGTATGAACCTCTATGTGATAATAGGAATGACTTTCAGTTGATATATTATGTGTATTGATGAGTTAGTTTGATTAGAGGCTTGAGTATGGCAAGATTTTGATGATGAAGGAAGGTTATGGTGGTAATATGCAAGTTATGGCCATAATGTGCAGGTTACGGCGGTAACTTATAGGTTGCGGGGGGTGAATTTACCAAGGAAAAGGAATGAATCATTACTGGATGAAAGTTACAATCGTAACTTTGAAGATTACGGCCGCAACCTCATAAATTGTGGCAGTGAACTTCAAAGTTGCGGGGGTTAACTGAGAGAAAACAGTAGCGAGAACTTGTGATTTCGGTTGTAACTTTTCAGATTGCTTCCATGACATACAGGTTACGGTCGTAACTTTAAAAGTTGCGCCCGTAACATGTGTTTTGGACAGAATCGGGATTCAACTGTGCACATAATGATTTTAAAGCCTCAAACTCATTTTCACCCGACATTTTAGACTCTCTAAACATATTTTCTCTCAAATTTCTCTCAATCTAACTTCACTAATGATCAAGGAAGATCATTTATTGCATGATTAAAGAGATCTAGGGTTGAATAACCCATTTCCTCTTCATTTGTTCAAGCATTTCAAATCAATGTAAGTTAGGGTTTTCCATTTCCCTTTTCAATTCTTTCAAGTGGGCTTAAGATTATGATTAAATTAAGTTAAGATAGCATCATTAGCATGATTAATTGAGTCAAGTCCATAGATTAATGAATTAATTGCTATTTCTATGGTTGGGTTTATGTAGTTCCTCCTAGAGATAGAAGAGATGATGATGATGAAGGTTGTGACCACCACATTTGTTTGCTCTAGGAATTGATCTCAAGATTATTTTGGTTTCTTCATTGTTAAGGTGAGTGATACTTATACTATTATGATTGTGCATTGAACCATGAGGCATAATTTCCTAATTCTTTCATGAACTACCAAATGATTGTTGATTATTGTTAAATATCCTTTTATGATACCAATTCTATTGTTTCTATGAACTATGAATGAACCAAGACCATGATTATTATATGACCATGATATGAATTTCTTAAGAAATCATGTATGATTATGACCTATGATCTATGATATCTTATTGTATAATTTCCATGACTATGAACCCAAGCAGAAAACCCCAACTCTGATGTGGGGCAAGACATCAGGCATTGTGCGCAATGTACTTTATTGGATAGAGTAAAGTATCCAAGCTCTAGCTAGGAAGGGCTATGGTGTCCTAACCGTAAGATCTGATCAATCTTGCGCAGAGATGAGGGTATGCTCCATTAAGAAGAGCCTCTACCTCCTATGTCCATGATTTAATATGTTCTATGTCTCAGTTCTCGGTAATGCCTTTGTGCAAAATGCCATTTATCATGGGGAACGTTAAGACTTATGAACCTCTATTCAAGTTATTGCTATTTTTGTTAAACATGATATGTATATGATGAATGAAACCCATGATTTATTGATATTGAACATGTTATTTATTGTTAATGAACTCAATCACTTGATGTTATTGAATCGATTGGTTATTGTTATTGTATGAACCATGAATC
>CATKHJ011276395.1:0-19613 GCA_949750685.1 Vernicia montana | reverse complement strand
ATATATATATATATATATATATATATATATATATATATATATATATATATTTCCCAGATATTTATATATTGGTTTGGTGTCTTTGTATTATTAATTCATAATAACAGCCATTTGACTATTTTTTTTTTTTTTTTTTTTTTTTGCCAAAAGCCATTTGACGTTTAACAGGGTGGAGACGCAGCCAAAAGAATATTTGCGGTTCATAATAAAAACAGCATAAGATTAAGAACCGGCCAATTTTTGTAAGCTAGTAGAGGAAAGTGCAGATTTCTAAGTACTTGTTTCGTTGTACTTAGAAATCTGCATTTTCTAATTTTCTTCTCTATTTTTTAATTTTTTATTTTCTAAATAAAAAATAAAAAATTGAAAAATAAGTTAATTTGTATAATTTTATTATCTTACATTTTTATTTACCCTTAACATAATTATCTTATTAGACTATTTATAAGTAAGTACTATTAATTAAAATATTTATTATTTATAAGTATATACTATTAATTAAAATATTTATTTTTTAAAATATAAATGAGTAATTCCATAATTTAATCACTTAAAAAAATTTATTTTTAATTTAAGTATACATTTCAAAGTAAAAAAAAAACACCATGAAAATGGTATATATAAAACTATTTAGTGTAACATTTCAAAAATTAACATCGTAATAAATATGTTGTGGATTAAAATAATTAAAACATTAAGGATAGCATATTGTTATAATTGATTATAAATTTTTATTTGAAAAAATTTAGTCAATAAAATTAATATTTTAATTTGGAAATTATTCATTTAAGGAAATTTAATTAAAACTTAAAAGTAAAATTAAAGGAAATTAATAAAAAAAAACGAGAGAAATTATTAAAAACGAGCAAAATTGTATGTCCAATTATGAATAATCACATATAAATACCCATAATTGCTATAAATATATAATAATAATAATAATAATAATAATAATAATAACTAAAGAGGATGTCATTGTGGGGATTCGAAGTCATTGTCATTTGATTCTAAAAAGTGAAAAACTCCATATTTTTCACCTCAATATCAATAAAGGAAAATTTAGAAAACATGTTTTTTGTATTTTCTAGACAATAGTTATAATTTTGAAAATTTTGAAAATAAGTTTTTAATTTTTTAAACTGAAAAATATTACAATTAAACACAAAATTCTATTTTCTATTTTTTTAAAGTATTTTTCTGAAAAATTGGTCTTATATTTCATAACTAAACAAGCCCTAAATTTTCCTTTTTCAGCGTTTTGATCTCTCTATTTAATTTTGTTTTTCCTCTTTTACTTCCCAAACATAACATTTGAGTTACATAGATACCCACCAAATTGAATAAGCAATAAGCACTTGAAATTATAAAATGAATCATAATATAATGCCTTATTATATTTCTTCTTTAATTTATTTCATTCATAATATCTTATCACCGTAGCGATATTTGTATCAGAAATTAAAAAAAAAAAAAAAAAAAATTGGCGAAGAATTCTGAAATCCATATAATTTTGAAAAAAAAAAAAAATCTAGCAAAGAAAGTTAGGTTGATATAGATTATAGATAATCTGTGGAATTTCTTTTGAAAGGAAAAAGAAACTTCTTTTAGGCAGGGCTGGCTTTAACCGATTGGAGGACTTAGGTAAATTTTTTTATTTTTTTTTAGGCCTTTTGACATTAAACAATGTTAAAAACATTAAATAATTCAAAATTCAAATATAATAGTAACTAATTAAAGAAGTAAAGTGAAAATAATACCTAAAGCATAAAGATTTATGTTATTTTTTTATGATAATTATAAAATGAGAGTAATTATAGGAGAAAGCCTAATATTTAGGCTTCCTAACAATACATATGCGTGGATAAAGCCTAAAAATTAAGCTTTCTAATGTTATTTAGAATTTTTTTATGGAATTTTTTATTTTTTGTTTTGATGAAGAGTTTCCTTTTTAACTACATTACTTAATAAATTATTAACTTCATTATTACATAAAGAATTTTTTTAAAAATTTATTAACTTCATTACTTAATAAAAAGATACTTAAAAATAAGAGCTTTTCAAATCTGGGGCCTTAGGCGACCGTCTACTTCCCTTAGTACTAAAGCCGCCCCTGCTTTTAGGTCATGTTTTCTGGAATTATATTACTGTACTACAATTTTCATTATTGCACGGAAATGATCCCATTTCCCATACGTCCATGTCACTTTCTACTTTCTACAATTTTCGCAGCAATTTTGCTTTTCCTTTCACATTTGCTCATACTTATAATGTCAATACTTTATTATTATAAATTGTATTAAATCGTATTTAACTAAAATATTTATAATAAGGTATATAATATTGAGTTTTTAAATCAAATTTAATTTTTAGAACACTTGAGCCAAATATATTAGTAGTTTTTTTTACCTTCTTGTCCCTTTAAATATCTAGAAGTAAAAAAAAAAAAAAAAAAAAAAAAAACAAGGTAAATGGATTTCTGGTACAACCCACCCAGTATTGTACAAAATGGTGGGTGGCACACTTGTCCTTTGCCCTATAACTAAGATGGTGCCCAATTCGTCAAATCTCACTTGTTGCCATTTATTATTTTTCCAACATAACGCCTATAATCTGAAATTAAAAATAAAATATAATTTTTAATAAATTTATAATTAAATAATATTTATTTTAAATATAATTAATAAATTTTATTTAATTATTTAAAAATAAATTTATTGTAAAATCTTTAATTAGATTTAGTATCCATCCATTTTCATTGTATTTTAAGGTAAATAAATATGCCCTTTATGCTATTGATTTCTTATTTTTATATATGGATGACAATTTTTCTGGATGGATTCTTTTGTTTTTCAAAAATAAATGAGAATTCATATATATCTTCTAAAAATTAAAAGAAGGGGAAAAAAATCAGGATAATATGGATTGTTGTCGCTACCTTTGGTGTAAGACTTGCACTATGTTTGGGAAAGAGAATGAGGGAGGAAAGATAACAATGAAGGAAAGAATGAATGATATTAAAACTAATTTTTAGCTCATGTTTGAATTTGAGAGAGAAAAATTAGTATAATTATATTTTTATCCTTCAACTTTTGAAAATAATTTTTTTTATAAAGATAAAATTGTAATTTCAAAATATTTTCTTCTTACTTTTTTCATAATTTAGAGAAAAAATAACTTGGGGAACTCAAATTTTCTCCCTCCTTACTTTTTCAACATTTTCAAATAAAAAAAAATATATATTTTATTTTATTTTCCTTCCTCTCTTATTTAGTTATTCTCACTAATCCAAACAAGGACTTAAGAAGTGTCATCAGTTATCTTAAGGCTGGTATTGTTGTCAATTCATGGAGATTGATTAGTCTCCTTATAAGATTTGGATGTTGCCATATCGGCCTTACACTTACACATGCGCTTTCTTTGATATGTGCACTTTTAAGCTAAATTTATGAAAACGTGGTCCACTATAATTTTGTTCCCTAGTCTATTAAATATAAATACAAAAGTAAGAAATTAATAGTAATAATCATTTTATTTATATATAAAATGAAAAACAAACAAGTAAATGTTTTTCATTTTCTAATTTATATATATATATATATATATATATATATATATATATATTGCATATTAACAGTTGGACGTAATATTAAAACAGATAAATTTTCAATTATTAAATAATAATTATATTATTCAAACTCAATATGAGTCAGAGTCGAATACGAGACTCTTTAAAATCTCACAGCTTCAACTTTAATTTTATTAAGAAATCAAAACTTCATTAGTTTATTGCATTTGCAATTGCATTCAGACTAATACTTAGAGACTAGAGTATATATGTAAATAGAATCATAGAACTATAAGTATCACAAATCTTAAGCTAATATGAATAGTGTTTGAATATAGCTTGGTTTACCTCTCATAATTGGACCAGTTTGTGGAATTTGTTTACCTAACCTTATTAATCAAAAAATTAAAATGACTTGCCTTGTTCCTGTTTAATTTTTCTTCATAAATCTTTATCTCAAAAGCAAATTGCACCATACAATAAACACAATTATTAATGCTGAATAAATAATATACATATTACGTATCAATTTTTATTAGAATAATCATATCACTATATTAAATTATTTATATTGTATCATTTATAGCTCATACATTCAATGTATTTTATTTTATTTCTATTTTTATAAATATATATGAATTCAAAAAAGCCTACATTTCAACCATGTTTTAAGGAAAGAAATACATGAAATTAATTTAATTTGTACACGGGATAGATAATGCATATACTCTAAAAGAATGTTGGCAAGTTGAGATATGGTCCATGCAAAGGAAGAAATGTGAATTTTGTATGCAAAGGCAAATTAATTTATCACACATTTACTAACAAACAAAATTATTTGTACAATCAAAGCTTGCACGGCCACACTACCTTTATGTGTGTCGTTATCATTTTTCCTTTGTTTTTTTAGCCTTATTAGGCTTAATTTCAACAATTTTAGCCTGCCTGCCTGCCTGCCTCTGCAATACTCTATATCTCTTCTTGTGGTTTATATCTTTGATTTAAATTCATAAAACCACTACATAAATTATGAATTTGAAAGTTGAAACTATTTGAAGATAATTTCTATGCCTTATTTTCTTATTTTTCGATAGTAGTAGAGAAGTTTGCTCATTTACTTATTGATCAATATTCGATTCTCATGATTCACATTTAGGAGGTAATTTTTAAATATATAGGCCGAGCGTGAGGATATACTCTTGAACAAGTATAGAGAAGAAATTTTATCATGATTGACGTATAAATTGACCCGAAAATACTCCTGACTAATTAAAAAAAAATATTCTACGGCAACAATTATAATTTTCTTCCTTCTTTTTCTATTTTTTAACAAAAATTGAAAAGCATTAAATATTTAGTTAAGTAGTGGACGTAGAAGTCTCAGATTTAAATTTTCTATCAATCAAAATGGTGTATGTAATATATTTTATAATACTATAATTGATATGAGTAGAAATTAGAATATAAGCTTCCTCCCAAAAAAAAAAAAAATTCATAATTTTTCACATGAAAACAGAAAATTGGGCTTAAAGGCTTTCTTCGTTAAAGGGCCTATGTGTTAATAAAGAGGCGGAGACCCACTCTTTCTGTCCCATAGGCCCAGGAGCTCTATCTGTATGAATATATTGTCGTCCATTAACACAATATTGAAATTTGAATATGCAGCTAGACTCTCTCTCTCTTTTCTTTTTTTTTTTAATAGCTGTGATTTAATATTATTAAATATTTAATATTAAAAATAATAATTAATTTTTTTTGAAAATAAAATAATATTTTTAGAAATCGTTAGAATATAAATAAGATGTGAAAATCTCATATTGATTAAAAATAAAAAAAACCTTGTAATTTTAATATAAAAATGAATTTCTCAATCTTAATAACAAATTTTTAAGGTGGGTTTTCTCAAAATTTATACTAAAATTCTACATATATAATATATAATCATATACTATTAAATATTAGTAATGTGATGATAATTGGTATAAATTTAGACTAAAAATTATTTTTTCTCTTTTTCCATAGTTTTAAACTTTTAATAGGACTAGAAGATGAGATGAGCCTTGTCCATCTCCTTTCATTACTTGAAGTCTTGAATAGGGCCAGAGATTGGATGTTTTTATTATTAGAAGGGTGCATTTTGGTCAAATTTTCAACTTCTATTAATTTTTTTAATTAAATTAAATTCAAACTCATCAGACTCAATTACATTATTAATTTAATTTTATACAACTCAGAAAGTAAAAAAGGCAATATGGGTTTGCAAAAACTACAATTTCTGATTGAGACTAACTAATTAGGGAGATGCTGCTAAGAAAGATTTGGATAATTTAGCAATCTAAGAACTTTATCTTTTTTTTTTTTTTTTTTTTTTGGCCAAAGAGAACTTTATCTAATTAGAATGAATACAAATCATAAAAATAAATAAATAATAATAATAATAGTGCAAGCTTAATTAAAAAGTAAAGACATATCATGTCACACTCACAGTCAAGAGCATGAAGCAGCCGACATCCAAAAACTGTGTCAAACTCACGAGTGGAAGTGATATTCTGACTGACACACTCATCTCTAAATTCCACAAAGAATGTTTTTATTTTCAAACCTCAGCCACCACCAATTAAATAATAAATTTATAACCTTTACTTATTCACACTTCCTATCCTATATATGCCTTCTAAACTAAAACTGATTTTTCTCAACAATTTTTACTTTGACTCTACTGTCCCTCTCTATCTTTTTCACTTCTTTTTGGATTCCATTTGGGCCGTAGCCTCTCAATTGAATCAATCAACAATTTAATATATATATATATATATATATATATATATAATATCAATAATATTTAAATTTTGATATTTATTCGTAAAATAATCCCATATTATCATTAAGTTAAATTACATGTTATGTTATTTTCTCAAGGCCCAAATGGAGTCAAGGTAAAAGATATATATAATAGGTTGGGCTTTCTAAGTCATAAATCATTTCAATTGAGTTATCTTTATTATAATCCATTCATGTTAACTTTATATATTTAACACTTTTATTATAAGAGTTTATATATTTAACACTCGCCTTAAGTGGTAACATAAGTCATTGAGTAAAGTGAAATTGACACTTAATAAGCAATTGGTGGCCTAATTTGAATCCACCTGAAAACAACCCACATACAACTGGATAAGGTTATTAATCCCACATGCAACGGGTAAGGATCTAAACTCTAGTACCATATTAAATTTTTTGCATTCAAAGAGTCAAAGTCAACGTAATTAAGCCACATATAATAGGTTAGATTACTAGAGCTACGTTTTTGCATTTTGGACACGCCAAAATGCAGGAAACTCGTTAAAAAGAGTCTGAAACGTTTTGAGCTCGATTCTGTAATTAAAAAAAAAAAGAGTATTTTTTTTTTTTGGAAATACATTTTTTTTTTCTTACGAAACAAAATATCGGGGTGAAATATTTTATAATGTGTGTTATTTTTTAAATATACTATATATTATTAGTTTGGATTATAAAACTTATAAACAATTATTTTTTTATGAAAATTTAATTTGTTATTATCTATTATCATACTTAATAATTTTATTTTTAATGGTTGAATGTTGATTAGACAATTAATCATCTTTAATATTATATATATATATATATATATATATATATATATATATATATATATATATATATATATATATATATAATTTGACAATTATATATAATATTTGCTTCAATAATTATTAAAATATATATAAAATATTGCAAATATATCCTTATATTTTTTATATGTGCGTGTTTCCCTTACGTTTCATTTCTTATATTTTTTGAAAATATCATTTTCGTGAATCTATTTTCATGTTTCTCATTTCTCCATTTTGGATTTCATGCAACTTAAGATTTTACCACATATTTTTATAGTATTATTCTTCTGATGACAAGTCATTCATATTATTTGTAATTAATCAATGTAACACGGCCTACACATATTTTATATATTTAACAATGTCATTATGTGAGTTTTTGATGATTTTATTTTTTTCAAATCTTGTGAATTTTGTTCCCTTTTGATAATAAATATGATTTAAACATTAAATATTTAAATTTTATTTATTGTAGTTTAAGATCATAATATATTTATATATCATAGCTCTATACCTATTAATAATAAAGCATTCTAAACGTTAAATTCTCATCATATTTAATAAAAGTGTGAGGTTCTTTATTAATTTATTAATAGATATTACTTGGTAAAAGCATGGAATAACTTTTTTATTTTTTATTTTTCTTAAAAAAATCAACAATTTAAGTTTGACTTGGCTGTCTTAGATTTAACCCAATAAAATAAACAATAGGAAGGAGTAAAGATTATATAAATGGACCACTTCCCACTGTAATTTTGAGTATATTTGATTAGGAAAACCCTTTCTTTCTCTCTTTTATTATTTTTTTATTTTTTTTCCCTTTTGTTTGCCCCTTTTAAAACTTTTTTTTCTTTCTTTTTGAAAAAACCATTTTTCTTGGTGGAACAAGGCAAAAAGTAAAAGCAAAATGTGAGCTTTTGAAATGGGATGTGATGTGATCTCCAAAGATTAATGAAGTGGGGGTCAGCTAGTAATTAGAATTTCCAACCCCACATGCAAGTTGGCAACTTGGAGTTTAAAAAATTTTCATATATATATATATGACCTAGTTATATACAGTGGCGTAATAAGAGGACATGCATGAGCCTTGGCCTCCAAATCACTTAAAAATATTTACATTACTCCTCTATATAATTAGTATAATTTTTTAATTAATCCTCTTAAATTTCTAATTGATCTTCTTAAAATTAAATTTTTATAAATAATTTTAACTAATGATTATCCTATAAATATGAAAAATCAATTAATTCTGACCTCCCAAATAAAATTTTTTAATTTCGCCCCGGATTATACATATAGTTGTATATTTATATATTTATATATTATATATTTTGTTAATCATATAGTATATAATTACTAGTCCTCATTAATTATTGTTAGTTGTGTACATATATAATTAAATTATACAGACTATAGGCTAATATGGCCATATTCCTTCCATTCATCCACCTACTGGCCTATTATACACTAAATAAAAGCTTCCTTTGTGTTGACAAATCTAGAGAAATCTCTTTTGTTGTGATTTCACATGTGTTTTTTTTTTTTTTTTTTTTAAATTTTCCTAATTAATGGGACAACGGGACATGGCAATTCTGTGATATATTGTACCTAGTTTATGGCTAGAGTACTCATCTATATATATATATATTAATTATACTCTACATTATGTGGGTCTTAATTATATATTTTTTAACTATAGTTTTAACATGATATAGAATATATATTCTTGTACCATTTAATTTCAATTAATGCTTTTTTTTTTAGCTTTCCATTTAATTACTTTCTTTTTCATCTGTTTTAAGGGAAAAGTTGTTGAAAATCTACTTGTTAATAATCACATAAAGAGATAGTGATCTTGATGTGGAGATTCACCAAATTGGTGGCCAGATCTGGTTTAGAAGTTGACAGAGCAACATTATTTTAAGAGATCAGGTTAATAGCTAGGGATTTAATTTACTCTCATTATGATTATTATTATTCAACCTTAAACCAATCTTGTGATTAAAAAGGGTAAATTAAATTGCTTTATACAAATTTTGTAGTGCATGTCCCACAAATATCAAGGGATTTAACTACTAAATTTTATTTTGTTGCATTAATTTTGGTGTTTTCATAATTATAGAGCACTTTTGACTTTGACATTGCATCACTAGAATGCTTAAGATTTAATATTTAAATCAAATTGGGATAGAGATGGAGAAATTCTTATAAAATGAGAAATTAAAAGTTGTCTTATTGAAACTTTTGGTTCAGTAATATTATACTTCACAAAGTATGAGAAAATCATCCTTTAACCACTGTTATGAACCCCTTTTTTTTGAAAGGTCCACTGTTATGAACCTCTTTTATCAATTATTATTTATTAAACTTTAAGAATTATACTTAGTACAATTATGCACTTAGTACAATTATGCAGAGTTATGAACTGAAAATCAGTGTTCTTTGGCAGGCAAACACCATACGGAAAAAGGAACAATTGCTTAATTTCCACCAAAGACTATCAAATGCTTAGAACAATTAATCTCAACATAGGCAGTGCCAATTAGGTGTAATTTAATTTGTATTACCTAGATAAAAAGTCTTAAATTCATGAATATTCGACTTATTTACTAGCTAATAAGGTTAGATTTTCCCAAATAATTAATAATAACTAGGAAATTTGATGCTAATTGGTATTAAGTTAAATCCTAATCTTGGATTAAGGTCTTAATTAAAGCAAAACAAAAGTAACGGTCCATGGATGGCCTCTAAAAAAAGTGAAACAAAAGTTGTAATATTTGGTAGAACGAGCAAGTTGTATAGAAGTGAGAATAATAAAAGGAAAGTGTACGATTTGAAGAAGAAGAAGATAGTTTTTTTTAAGTTAAAATATGAAAGATTGACAGTAAAAGGAAGGAACTTTAGGATAGAGATGAAAGCCTTTTTACATTTTGATGATTGTGCTTTGCTTTCCTGACATGAAAAAAAGATGAAGAATCTGTTGTAGGTTTCTGGAATTTTAGTAGAACAAACACTACTAGTAGTTATGGAGTTTCCACCTTGAATAAATGCACACCCCATCATTACCTTTCTCTCATATGTCATATCTTTACTACAAATACAATCTTATACAAAAGTTCAACAAAAAGTAATAAAATTTATTATTGAATGAAATTTAAATTTAGCCTACTTAATTATTAACATAAACATAATTTATCATTTTAGTACTACAAGCTCTAAACAATTGAAATTATATTATTTAATGTTTTGTTTTGGTATATTTAAGCTCTTATTGGACTCGAATTCGATAAATTTTAATTATTTAATATTTATAGTACCACTTAACTCAAAAGATTAAATTACCCTTAAGATAATTAATTAAGCCTAAAAGTTGTTGATGAAGAGGAGTTCCTATCCTTTATTAGTTATTACCACCAAATATATTTATATATAAATACACAGCCCTGAAAAATACAGAAAAGATTTCACCCAAAAATTAAAAGAAAAATAATAATTAATAATTTACCTAAACAAAAGGCAAGTGAAAATGAAAAGGTAAATAACAAAAGTGAAGAGACACACTAAGAGAGTGGTGGGTCTCAGTTTTTACCCAGTACCAGCTCAGCATATCACATTAGTACAATCCCACTAGGGTTTGGTGAGGTTGAAATAGAGTTGACCTAACTCACTCAGTCAGCGAGTTTATAACTCAATGAGTTACTACTGGTTTGTTGGCCAGCCGCCATGCCGAGGTTGCAATCAGTGGCCGTGTATGCCAACCCAGCATCAAACACCCACTATTCTCATCCACTTTATACCCATCTCCACCGGCAAATAAGGCCAGTAACATGCTTGCTTGCTTAAAAGCGTTTGACCCGAGATGAACCGGTACAAACCCAGCTGAACCCAGACGAGTTCTCCACTGAGCTAATGTCTCATGTCTTTCAACTCGGTCTGCCCCTTCACATGCTACAACATTGCAAATCTGTTTACCTAAATACACCTCCGACATCACCTTATCCTCAGTACTCACCGATCCTTCCAACGAGTCAAACAGAGTCGAGTAATAATGCAATGACTCAGTAAACCGGTCCAAGAAAACCGGACCGTTGTGGTTCGCTTCTTGCTCAACAATGGTAACAATCTCCGGTTTCATCTGTCTCACTACTGAAAGAACCTTGTCAATGGCGCCAGGTCTCGCTAACAACTTATGTAACTCGAAAACTGAGTTAACAGCGACCGATTCGAACTCATTGGGTCTGAGTTCGAGCATAGAAGCGTCAAGATCAGCTAGACTATTAGCTACAAAACCCCTATATTCAAACTCAACATGAATAGTCTCTGCTAATTGAGCCAATTTCCAACCCACTTCTTGAAGATGGTCGGAATTATCATGAGACGGCGGTCCAATTCCTGTCAATCGAAAGGCCGGCGGCCCACCAGGTCTAAGCGCGAGAGCTTGCAGCAAAGCAGGCCACTGTATCCCTTGATTCATGGAGAAATCGATAACATGAACTCGTTTTTTCCCTTCAAAGGCTTCGAGAATTGCTTGATTAGCAGTGAAATGAGCGAATTTGATATACGGGCAAGTTTCATAGAAGTGCATCTGAAGAATATCGGACAGAGAATGGTCCATAGGACTTTGAGGATAGAGTCTATAGATTCTGCGAGCTAAGGCCTCTGCAAAATAGGTAGCGACTTTACGCATCGCTCCGGCTTGAGAGACGGCCAAGAAACCGATTTGTTTGACAAGAGCTTCTGCGAGAGCAAAATTATTTTCTTGAACAGCTTCGGCACAAGCCATTAGAAGATGAACGAGTCGGATTCCATTTTCTTGTGAGTCAACTAGTACTACTGGACGAGTTGACTCAGTTGAAACACCAAAAGAACCAGAACCACCAATAGTAGAAGACGACGACGACGTTGCTGGTGGTGGTGGGTATGTGGGTTTCAAGCGTTTGGGGTCTCGGGAAGTGGAAGAAGAAGAAGAAGAATCGATTTGATGAGACTGAGCAAAAATAGCTTTACCAGGAATAGCTTTGAGATCGTAATCAGAAGATGAAGATTCTTCGAATACAACTCCTCGACTGTGTTTGTTGTTTGTTTTTTGTTGGTCTTGCCGTTGTTGTTGTTGATGATGATGGATATGGTCAGCGAAATCAATAGAGGTAACGATAGAAGATTCAGGAGGAGCAAAAAATGAATCATCTAAAGAAGAAGGCTGCGAAGGGACAACAACAGAATCGAAATTGGGATTTGGATTGAGCTCAGAAAGCATACTTCCAAGCCATGTAGATAGATCCGAAGGATTATAATGAACAGTTTCAGAAGCAAGATGAGAAAGTCCATCTTCTTGTACATGACACATAACTTCTTCAAGTTGTTCAAGCTTTTGAGCTACTTCTGCCATGTCCGATGACCTTACCTTATAACCCAAAACAGCCAAAAGTTCATCCATTCCACCATCAGCTTGAGCTTCATCTTCCCACATCTTGGCTTTACAACTATTACTATTATTATTAGCCGCCGCCATGGAAGAATACCCAGTAGAAGACGAAGTGCCACCGGAGGTTGGGTCTAACCGAGGATGGAGATTTGGGTGTTCCCTTTTCATGATTGTTTTGTGGCCTTTCTTTTTGGTACTGTGGGTGTGTGAATGGTGGTGTTCAAAAACCAAAGGGTTCTGCGAATGGGTGAGGCTAAGCGAAGAATCTGGGCATTGGGGATTGGGGGGTTTTGCTTTGGTTTTTCACCAGTACTAGCACTTCATACCAGAGAAAAATCATTTTTAAATTAACAAATAATTTTATTTTTAAATTTTTAAATTTTTTTTCTTAAAAATAAAAAAGCTCTGTGATGGGGCGCAAGCTCCAATGAACCATCAGGCTAACAACAACAACTACAACAGCTCAAAAAAGATAAGATGAAGAAAATAAATAAATTTATATATATATATATATAATAATAATGCATAATGTGGATCAAATATGTTATAATCTTTTCATAATAAAGATCGGAGTATTTATAAATGAGAAAACAATAATACTTCAATTAATAAAATAAATTTAATACAACATTAGAATTCTAACTGTTTTTTGTTGACCTTGAAAGAGGTTCTTAATATAAATTAATACTATATGAAATGATCTTATTATGAAAAAAAAAAATTCAAATGATTTTTTCAGTAGATTAATTGTTCCAACAATATTAATTGGAGCTCTTTTTAAAATTCTATTTTAAGGAAAAGGGATTAAATACCTAATAATATGTGAGTTATTAATAAATTAAAATCCTAGTAACTTTGCCAGCATTTAAAATTTGGAATTGATATATGAGAAAAATATTTAAAAATTTTGTAGGGAAAAAGGGAGGAGAGAACATGCAAGGTCTATAGAAGGATAGTTAGGTGGCATGGTGATAGACACTTCATTTAATTGAAACACTATTTATGGGAACACTTTTCAGGGATTTAATTTTTTTTAGAGCTGAAATTAGTTCATACCCTTGTTTATAGTTTATAGTTTATAGTTTATAGTTTATAGTTACTAGGTTCACTACCATTTTATAAGAATGGCAATGATACTGATACAGCTTCCATTAATACTGCCATTCATTCATTATCTTAATTTACTAAGGAAACTGTGACATAATTCATAAATGTGTTTTGCTTTGCCTTTGCTATTAGGGTTTGAGGTCTCTATATATATATGCTCTGCCCTTTAGAGTTTAATTTCATATGCTCTATCAAAATTAGGTTTTTCTTCATATAAATAAAATTAAAATTAAACGTTGTTGACATCATTTAAGGGTGTTATAGTAATTAAGTAGAATTTGAGTTTTAATTAATTAGAAAATAATATTTTTAGACATAAAAATGGAAGAAATTTTTAAAAATATGTATTTTATGATAGTATTTTTCTACCAAGTTCCCTTAAATAAGTAATTCAAATAAAGTTAAATAAATAAATAAATTAGATTAGTGATAAGTGAGTATTTTGATTTATCACTTCAAATAGAATGTTACTTATACTGTAATTAAAGATAATTCTATCAAAATATTTGTTCTTTTCTTATTTAACTCGATTTTAAATTAATATATATTTATTTTTGTTTAAAATAGAAGCTTTCCAATCAGATTTTGTCTAAAGATAGTCACACATTAGAGAAAAACCATTCATGACAGGATAATCCTAAAAGGGTAAAAAAATTATATTTATGTGACCCTTGCTAATTTTGTTTGGCATTGAAATTGAAACTATTTTTTCAAAAAAAATTATCATTTTAGATGCAGTTTCGAGATGATTTTTAACTGTTTTTTTTTTCTTTCATAATTAAAATATACGAATTTTTATTCTAAAAATATTCTCAATAAAATGATTTTCTAATCGATAGTTGAAACAGTAATAGTGTAATACTTAACACGATGGATAAGTAAATAGTACTGACCACGGTTTGGTTTCAGATTCAGAATTATCGGTTCCGGCTTGTCAAAAATATTTGGTTTGATTATGATTTCAAAAACTAATGTTTCGGTTCTGATTTTAATTTCGATTCCAATTAAGGTTCCGGTTTAGATTCTTATTCTGGTTTTCAATAAAAATTACAAAAATTGGAATAAAAAATGTCAATTGTGTTATTATTTTGTAAAAAAAAATAATTAATACAAAATATTAATTAATACTAATTTTATTAATTATTTTAGTAGCAAATTTTAATTATTGAAAAAGTTTTATAATAAATAATATAGAAACAATAACTAATATTTTTTAGATAATATTAAATATTATAAAAAAAATCATTAGTTGTTTACTTTTAAGTTATAATAAATTTGTAATTAATTTAAAAATAAATTTTAATTTTCTTTTTTCTAATTATTATTCTAGTTCAAACTCAAATCCAACCACCGTTTCCAATTTTAAATGGTTTCAATTCCGCAAAATCTCGAACCTTAACTAAACTTAATATTTCTGATTTTGATTCGATTTGGAACCGGAAAAAGGTTTTAATTTGGTTTTGGTTCCTCGCGGTTTGGTTCCAGTTCGGTTTTAATACGGTCAAATTTATAAGGTCATCTTCAACTCATAACATCAAAATGTCGTAACTTTTACACCAAAATGATATAACTACAATAATTTCATTTTCAATCATCAACTTCATTTCTAACACAAAAAAAAAAAAATTCTATGTATGTTCCATTTTATCTCTCCTTTTATATTTTTTTTTTATTACTTCCATCTTATTTTGTTATTTCACAAATTATACCCAAATCAATTCTTTTTACATATTCATTCAATAAAAATATTTTTTGTTATTTAATAATATTAAAAAAATAAAAATTAAATTAAATTTTATAGATTATAAGAAGACCGATTTACTATTTATATATTCAGTAAAAAAATTATTTTTAATATTATGTAATATTAATCTATGTTGGTATGAATATATGATGTTTTTAAATTATGATATATACATTTTGTACTAGTTATTATATATTTTTTATTTGAATTTTTTATTAAAATCATATTCGATTATATATATATATATATATATATATATATATATATATATATATGACATAAAAGAAAAATTTTTCCATTCTTTGGTAAATAAAACAAAAATTAGGTCTTCTTTTATAATTAAAAAAACAAAATACAAAAAGTGAAATGGTGTTGCACAATATTACGCCAATATTGGCGTGGTACTATATACCACACCATAATTGGCATGGGAATTGAAGCTCCATTGAAGCAAAATTCACTTGCAAAATGACATTTCCAACTAAAAATACAGTAGGTTAAAGATGGTCATAACATCAAAATGCAATAATTTTTACACTAAAATAGTATAATTAGTAAATTCATCTCCAACCATCAACTCTATTTTTAACACCAAATAAAATATTTCATATATATTCCCTTTTATCTCTCATTTTATATCCTTTTTATTACTTTCATATTATTTTGTTATTTTACAAATTATATCTAAATTTTTTTTTACATATTCATCCAATAAAAATATATTTTTTATTTAATATTATTATAAAAAATTAAATTAAATTAAATTTTACAAATTATAAAAAGATCCATTTTCTATTTATATATTAAGTAAAACAAAAATTTATTTTAAAAAACACATACAAAATAAACATTATATTGAATAATTAATAATAATAGAGTACAATTAAAAAAGATAAAATGTTAATATTTATTTTATATTTGAATTTTTTTTATTTAACCATATTCAATTAAGCAAATAAATTTAAAATATAGGACAACATAGATGAAATTTTTTTTCTATTCTTTGATAAAAAGAAACAAAAATATGTTTTTTTTAATAAAAAAAAAAGTAAAATGGTGTGTGGAGCGTGAACAGTGTCATACCAAATTTAGTATGATACTGTTCAAAATACTATTTTTGGTGGGGGGTTTTGCCGCTGGATTGAAGTGAAATTTACGGCAAAAATTTCCGTTGATAGCGTTGCGTTGGAGATGCCTTAAGTAACTACCGGAATGCCGTTTTTGCAAACGGAGTTATGACTTCTGAGTGAAACGAACAGGTTAAGCGCGTGCAAGTGTAGCGTGAAAACACGCCCTTAATGATTAAAAATCAAATGTCAGGCTGCCCCACACAAGGGGAACCAATTGAATAAACCGGGCCGCCGTCAACGTCCAATCCTCTTCTCTTTTGAATTTAACAAAATGGGTGGGTAATTTAACAAAATGGGTAATTTGCTTGTAAAAAATTAACGTCGTTAATAACCAAAAAAAATTTCGTCACAAAAATTGATCTTTTTATATTTACCGGGCCCACTCTTTCCTCAGCCATTGCCATCATGGGAACTTCATATTAAATTTAAAAAAAAAATCAGCAATTTAATTTTAGCGTATTATTTGGATGAATGAAATTTTTATTTTGGGATGACCAAAATTAAAATGATATAACATTATTTTTTTATTTTTTAAAATATAGAAAAATGTAATATATTTTGTTAAGAATATAATATGAAAAATGTCTCATATTGATTAAATATAAATATATTAAGTGATTAATATAAAAATAGACTTTCCAATATTCACAAGTTAGTTTTTAAAATTTCTTCTTTCAAATCTATATTAAAAATTTAATATGGTATCAGAGTATAATCGATCATTGCAACTATTCTTGTTATATCATAATTTGGATTGGAATTTCAATTTCTCTTTCAATTTTTGGTATATTCCGGGTTTAGTTTGATTTTAATTATTGTCTCGTGATGGATTTCTTTCAATTATCTTCGCCCGGTATGAGCTTTCAAATTTGTTTCTTCGCTCCGTAGTGAATTTTTTTTAATTGTCTTTCACCCGGTGATGGGTTTTCAATCAATTCTTACCCCGTGGTGAATTTCGCCCGTGTTGGGCCTTCAATTGTATCAACTCAATCCATATCATAAATTTACAAATGTCAACTGAGTTTAATCAAAAATTGTTTTCACTCAATTGCCACTTGAGAGAGATTGTTAAGAATATAATATGAGAAATGTCCTACATTGATTAAATACAAACATATTAAGTGATTAATATAAAAATAGACTCTCAAATCTTAACAAGTTAACTTTTAAGATTGGTTCTTCCAAATTTATATTAAAAACTTAACATATTTTAAAATATAAAACTTAATTATCATAAATAAAAAAAATATAATATATTTTACGATATATAAGACTTGCACCACCTATCTACATATTGCAATTCACAAACTAAACATAACAATTTTATCACGCAATTTATCATATTTTTCATGACAAAATAAATTTATGAATCTTATTTTATCTTGTAAAAATAAAATTTTAATTATTTTTATACATAATAATAATATTATTATTATTTAGAATAATAAAATGATTTTAATATTTCATTTAAAAGAGGGAAATTTTATAATTTTTTTGTCTTTCTAAATTTGAAATACATATAATATGATATAATACTCCGTCCGTTTCAAATTGATAATCGTTTTAAGAAGGTGCACGTATATTAAGAAAACTATTAAATAATTTCAATTTTAATTAAAATGGACAAATATACTCTTATTTATTATTAAGAAGTAATAGTAATATGAGAGAGAAAGTGGAAAGGTGATGAGAGTAAAATAAAAAAAAGTGTAATAAATTATTCATAAAAATCTCAAAACGATTATTATTTTGAAAAAAAAAAAAATATCTAAAACAATTATTATATTGGAAGAGAGGGAGTAGTTAATACTTTTGTCTGAATATTATTACATTAACAAAAAGAAAAATATCATTTAAAAAAAAAAAAAGGCATTTTGGCAAAAAAAAAAAAAAAAGACATAATGCGATGGTTAGCACGTGAGCCCGTAGAGATATAAAATAAAAAACTGACACGCACGCACGACTACGGTTCCACGTGATACCCACATGTTGACGCGGGTACCATACCACCTTCAAGGTGGCGTCTAAAATTCGTACTCGGTATGGCTGTAAGTGGGACCCACAGACCATGTGGTTTTGCCACGTTTTAAGATTCCCAGTTCATGTGGAGGCCCACAACTACTTTCATCCCTAGTCCCTACATTGGGGGCCGTTCGTTTTTTCCGTTGTTGTTTATCCGGCGGATTAAAGCCATTGTTTCGCTACTCGCTTTGCGTTAGTGAAAAGGATTTTGGGGTTTGTTTGGATTTTAATTGATGATGTTTGTCGATTAAATTTTTAATTATTAATTTTAAATGTTTAATAGTAAATGATAATTAAATTTATATTTTAAAATTTAATAATTAATGAATTAAATTTAAAATTAAGTTATTGAAAACTAAAACTTTTAATTATTAACATTTCATTCTATATAGCTTACAGAAATCAGTCTAATATTCACATAATAATATTTCACTATTAAATCATGTATATATATTGTTAGAAAAATTAAAATCATAAACACAACGATAAGAGTTCTTTATAATTTTTTTTTTTTTTGCCATATGTTAAGTAATTCTCTAAAAAAAGTAAATTTATATGAAATCAACACATTCAATTTTTTTTTTTTTTTATGTAATTGTATTTATCAATGTTGTAAGAACCGGACCGGACTGGCTGGTCCGACCGGAAAAATCGAAAACTAAAGGCCAGATCGGTTCGATTTTAATCCGGTTCGGTTTCTTACTAGGTTTTTTGTGTGTGTGTGTGTGTTTGGATATTAAAAAAAAAATTTGGACTAAAAAAATTAAAATCTATGATTGGAAAATTCAAGTAGGCACAGGCCAACCTATTTTGGTCCGACATTCGTGTACGCAGATCGTGCGCCCATACGTTAAACCTAAGTCCAATACCATGGATTTGCACCCCCGGTTCATTACTTACTCTAATAACGTTTATTAATTTTAATTATATGTATATTATATTTTTTAACATATAAATAATAAAAATATTAATTTATTTAAAATTT
>CATKHJ011276252.1:0-13300 GCA_949750685.1 Vernicia montana | reverse complement strand
GCTTTAATTTGTTCATAATTGTTCATTCATTTAAATGTTCATGAAATTCCATTTTAAGTCATTGTATATTAAATTTGCCAAACTCATTTCAAAATTAAAAATAAACCGAAAACCTAGTCCCCGAATCCTCTTTGGTAATCGAGGCTAGTGTGCTTTTTCATTGGACAATAACTTGGAGTCATAAAATGGGTTTTTTTCCTTAAACTTTTCCCAATTAAAAATAAATTAAGGTAGCGACTCCCAAAGTCAAATTTCAGAAATCAAACAATCAGAACCCGAGGGTTCCATTCGTGAGACCAGACCCAAATGAGCATTTCGATCCCCCTCTAGCGGATCGGACTGGTGCTCGGGCGAGGCCTCACAGTTGAAAACTAGGTAAGATCCACAAGGATCAGTTTCTTCAGCACTTGAAGCTCATAAGAGTCAACGAGGGAGACTTTCACATCAACATTTGTAGGTAAAGCCTCAAGATGATGATGAGCCAATAACTTACAAAGAAGCACTTACGTCTTTGAAAAGTGTAGAGTGGATTAAAGCAATATAAGAAGAAATGGGATTTATGGATGCAAACCATGTCTAGGACTTAATTGATTTGTTGCATGGACATAAAATAATTAGGAATAAATAGTTTCTCAAAATCAAACATAAGGTGGATGGTAGTAGAAAAAGATATCAGACACGCTTAGTAGCATAAGGCTTTACTCAACAAGAGGGTATTGATTATAAGAAAACTTTCCCTCTAGTAGTAAGGTTTGCCTCAATTCGCCTTATTCTTGCGATTATAGTACATTTAGATTTGGAACTTTACCAAATGGACGTTAAAACAACCTTCTTAAATGGAAAATTGAATGAAGAGATATATATGTAACAACTTAAAGGGTTTGTGGTAGAAGGCCTAGAGCATAAAATTTGCAAACTCAAGAGATCAATGTATGGCCTTAAATAATCATCCAGACAATGAAATTTTATATTTCATCAAGCAATTCTTGGAAATGGCTTCATAATGATAAAAGAGGATCATTGTATGTATGTTAAATGGTCTACAAAAAATTTCATAATTTTTTTGCTATATGGGAACTATATTTTTCTAACCAACAATGATATGAAGTTGATAGATGCAACAAAAGGTTGGTTGTCTAACACCTTTGAGATGAAGGATATAAGTGAAATGAGTTATGTGCTTAGAGTAAAAATCTTAAGTGATTACTTGAAAAATTATTGGGTCTGAGTTAACAGGTTTATATTAACAAGAGTCTTAATGTAATACCCCAAATTTCTGTAAGAGAGGACTAAGTCACACTCACTGCCATCATGGACGAATGTCATTGGATTCTAAGGATTGTTACTGATGAGGATGAGGTTGATAGATTCAAGAGGCGATTGTTTGACATCAAGGATAAGTTTGGTGACGTAGCTGAAGGTTGATAGTAAGGATGAGATTTCGTTGATGAGGTGAAGGGGAAGCTTTGATGGTGCAAGTGAATCGATGAGTTTAGGAGCTTGGCATAATGAAGACGAGTTCAATGTGGGATAGACAAACTGAAGAGGAGCTTAATACAAGCAAAGAGAGTGGATGGACTATGTACGAGAGTACGAGCATAGGAAATCGGTATGGTAAGATGAGGATGAGCTAATGATTCGATGATAAGGCTTTGGATGTTTGTGTAGGCTTCCGAGGTAAGCTATTTGTTTTTAGTATTTGTGCAACGTATAGTTTAAGTTTAAGTTATTTATTTCTTTTATAGTGGGAGTAGATTTTTTTTTTCCAAAATTAAGATGTGTTAGAGTTTGTGTGGATAAGGTGGAAAGTCATTTACTATTGACGATTTTCCAGAAAATGAATGGCCAAAAATGAAAGTTTCCTTTTCAATAAAAGTTTCTTTTCCAATAAAATTTACCTTTCCAATGAAAGTTTCCTTCCCAATGACCAGTTGTATGCCACTAAGAGTATTTTAATTTTTCTTTTTCTATATAAAAACCCTTAGACCATTCCAGAGACTATTATAAACAGCCACATTTTTCTTTCTCTTTCTAAATTTAAAGTTCTGCATCTTCTTTTCAAAATCTCCAAGTCACAGTTAAATTCCAGATCAAAATATGATCTTCCCCATTGATCTTTTCCTTCAAAAGAAATTAGCTGATCTCCAAATTAAACTTGAGACCCAAGTGGTGGATTGATTTTCCGATTTTCTTAGAAGAGCTCTAGGTAGATCTAGATAGTAGATTTATGGATTCGGTGAGTCTAAGGACGGTAGATGTCGATCTTAAGAGCTCTAGGTAGATCTAGATAGTAGATCTGTGGATTCGGTGAGTCTAAGGATGGTAGATGCCGATCTTGATGATGATCAGGACGTTATTAAAGAGGTCATAGTCTATATGATGATGGTGATTTCTGATTTTATTGGAGAAGTTATGGCTAGTGAGGTAAATTATGAAATGCATGAATGTATGGTAAAGCCACCTTATGTTGTTTTGTTGAATTCCATTCCTTTATTGGATATTATTTATTTATAAATTTCTAATGTATAAAAAAATAAAAATTTTATTAATTAAAATAAAATTCATAATTTTATAAAATTATAAAATAAATATTAAATCAAAATTTATTGGAAAAAAGAAACCATGCTTAATCAACTGAATCATGCAGCTTCCTTAATTATCTCAAAAGAAGACCATCACATAGGGGTGAGCATTCGGTTAATCTAATCAAACCGAATCGAAATTATAACTAACCGATTTTTTTTTTTAAATAATAATTGAACCAAATCAAAATTAAAAAAAATTAAACATAACTGAATCGAATCAAATTAAACATTTTATATTCGATTATTGGTTGTAACCGAATTAACTGAATAATTATTATTAATAATTTAAATATCATTAATTTGAATATTTTTTAATATAAAAATAAAAATTATTATTAAAAATATTAAATATTAAATACTATTAATAAAAATGATTATAAATAATATATTGTTGCTAATATATATATATAATTATTCCGGTTATCAATTTTAAGATAAGCGAATTGAAAGTCGAAAATCAAAAATTTCCTAAACCAAATTAAAAGTCGATTATCTGATTACTAAAATAACTAAATTTTATTGGTTGGGTTCGATTTTTCTATTAAAATGTAGTGCACAACCTTCACATGCGGACATCTTCTTTGACCCACCCATGCAATTATTTTTGTTGTTGTGATGCCAGTGCCAACCCTGCCCTACCTAAACCTCATTTCGCTTTCTTTCTTTCTTTTTTTTTGTTCACATATTTCCTTTTTTCTCCACGTTCCCATTTTCTCAAAGATATATATATATTTTTTATAATATCTCAAAGATATTTAAACCATGTTTTTAATGATAGCATCTAATTATTATCTTTTAATGATAGCATCTAATTATTATCTTTTTGGGCCAACCTACATATAAACAACATCTCTGCCACGCTACATTGTATCTAATAATGCAATTTTTATTTTTTAAAAAATAATATTTGTAAATTTATAATTATATTTAAATTTTAAATCATTTACACTATGCATGACAGCAATGAAAGAACGAGAAAAAAATTATTTTAAAAGGAGGAGAAGGGAGAAGATGAGAGGGAGAAAATTTCAATTTATTATGTTTAGTAAATTAAAATTTGATTAATAAGAGAAAAGGAGGGGAAATAATGTTATTTTGTTTTGGAGGAAGGAAATTGATGAAAATTATAATTGAAAAAAGATAAAAGTGTACAAAATAAATAAAAAAGAGAACATGTGAATAATATAAATTATTAAGTGTAAAAAACACAAAATACATATAATATAAACTCTTTCCATAAGTTAAAATTTTTTAGACCTCAATTTAGAGTGTAATCAATTTCAACTCATATAAGAGAAATAAAGTTGAATTATTTTTCTCCCATCCCTTCCCTTATTTTAAAAAAAAAAAAAAATTAGAGTCAAATAAAATAATTATCAATTTTCCTTCCATTCTTCTCTTTTTCCCTTTATTTCAACTCTATCCATACATAGTGTTAAAATGAAAACTCTTTCCAAAATAGTTAATAAGAAACATAAATCCAAGAACCTATTACTTACACCTGAAAAAAATAAAAAATAAAAAAAATAAATCATATTAGGCTTAATTAGTTAATAAATAGACATGTATGTATGTGTTGAATTTAAATTTAGAAAATATTAAATTTTACAAAGTTACAATCTATAATTTTTTCATAAAATTTACAATTCAACCGACTAATATATCTATCAATAATTAAATTTATAAAACAATTCAAACTTCTCAAAATTTGAATTCAAGTCGTTAACAATTCAATCAAACTTTGTTAGCTGAAATAAATCAAACTCAAATATAAATTGAAACTCAATTATCTTCTATGAAAAATTTTGGTCATCTTTAAGTTTGGTTCAAAAGCTCATTAACAACTCTAAAAAAAAAAAAAAAAATTGATACTATAAAATTATAACAATTATTAATTTCTTAGTATTTTATAATATTTACTAAGAAAAATATTAAAATTAATAATTTTTATTGGTTAAATAGGCTAGTAAATAAGCTTAAACTGATTAAAAAAATTTAAAGAATCAAACTTGAAATACTCTAATGGACTTGTCTGCCCTAACCATAATGCATGTCAAATACACTAATACAACGATGCTTTTAAATTATAATTGTCAAAATCTTTGGGTTCTAAAAGTCAAGTTCAGGTATAGTCAAAGTTAAAATCAATGTATTAGTATTGAGCTTATAATAAATTGGACTCTACAACACATAATAGTCTAAATCATTTAGATTGTGTTACCCTTCTTATTATAAAACATTCATATTTTTCAACTAGAATAATAGTATTAAAATTAATACTATCTTATGCATTCTTGTGATTTTTCATATTATAATACGAATTTTGTAAATTTTTAAAAGAATGTGCCTTTTATAATACATTAATTTTATTTATTTTAAGAATTAAAGTTTTAAATTACTTAAAAGGTTAATTTATTTTTTATGCCTATAATTTTTTAATTTTAAGCACTAATTATTACCAATAATTAAAATTCATTCCAATTTCTATGATCATTCTAGCAAGTAAAAACATGAGTATTATGTATATATTTTTTTTCATCAAAATAAAATCAAATCTCAATTAAATAATAAAGATTTCAAATTTTAAATTTACCAATGTAAGAAAGATAATTATATTGTAACTTTTGATTTTTTGCTTTTGAGGGGGCAATATAATTTTTTTTTAAAAAAAATCATTAGGGGACGAATAATCATAATTATTAGAATTTTTTAATAACATATGACATACGTTAAGAGTTTTTTAAAAATATTGGAGGGGTGATTGCCACCCCCGCTCCCTAGACATCTACCAATGATATCAGTGTTTAGAGAATTATGAATATAGTCTTTTCCAATAGTTCTATTCTATGCACAACATTTAGAATTTTACGGCTCATTTGAAACAAATGAATCATAGATGTGAAATTCATTTATAAATGAAGTCCAAGTAGGATTCATTTACAAATGAATTCTCATGTTTAGAAATACACAACTTAAATTATGAAATTCAATTGAATTTCATATTTTTATTTTGGAACAAATCCATAAATGAGTTGTTTTTATTCTTATTTCTTAAAATACTCTCAATATAATAAATATAATTAAAAAAATAAAATAACTAAAATAAATATATTTTATATTTATAATTAATATTTAATATAATAAAAAATTAGTTATTGGCAAAAAAAAGAAGAAAAATAAAAATATTAGAGAGAAAGAGAGTAGTAAGAGGAGAGAAAGAAATAAAGTTTAGTAAAAAGAGATGAGAAAGAGAGAAAAGAGAAGAGAAGAGGAGAGAGAGAGCATGAGAAAAAGAAAAAAGCAAGGGTATTTTGTCTATAATAATTATTTTGATAGTTTTGTAGAATTCATTTGAAAATTCTACATATTTTGGTTTAGTTATATTTAATTTTATGGAATTGAATTCGTAAAATTAAAATGAATATTTTTTAATATTCCAAACACAATTTTTTAAAAATGTAGAATTTGAAATGAATTCACAAAAAAATTTTAAAATTCATTTCTTTCAAACAAATTGTTAATTTGAATAATATTTCTTATGTTTGTAATGTCAGAGAGAGATGGTATAAAATGAAACATCCAAATTAATTTTGTTGTATCATGAATTATTTTGAGTATCATTGTTTATTTCATGTCATAGAATTAAAGGGAAATGATGTTAAGAAATAAACTAGATAGGAAATAAGGAATAAATAAAAATAACACACATAAATTTTATAGTGGTTTATTCAAACTTGAGCTTGTGAGGCCTCGCCCGAGCACCGGTCCGATCCGTTAGAGGAAATCGAAATGCTCACTCGGGTTTGGTCTCACGATGGAACTCTCGGGTTCGGATTGGCTGATTTTGAAAAGGTGCATTAGGGAGTCGCCACCTTAATTTATTTTTATTTGAAAAAATATAAGGTAAAAACTCATTTTGACTCCAGTTATTATCCAATGAAAAAGTACACTAGCCCTTGATTACCAAAGAGGATTCGGGGATTAGGTTTTCGGTTCATTTAATTAATTTGGCAAGTTTAATGTTAAATGACTTAAAATGATTTCATGAACAATTATAAATGAATGAACAATTAAATATACATGAATTAAAGTAAAGCAGTAAAAGAATTAAATAAGGAAAGCGATAGAAATGTTAAACTTACAACATAAAACAAATTAGAGGATACTTCCTCTAGCCCTTATGGGTTCTAGGAGAGTCACACATTCCCAAATTAAATCCATAATCAAAGAAACAAAAGAAATAAAAGAAAAACACAAAACTTATATGAAGAAGGTGGAAGAAGAGGAATGAAGTTTATTTTAGTTGGATTTGATGCTTTAGACAAGCATGCCTACGTATCCCTTTGAATGGGAATCAAAATTCACGTAGTTCGCCCTTCTTGCGAAGGGGGTTTGTTTAGTCTGAGCCTTTTATCATGTTTCAGATTGATTGATTAAAAGGTGGGTTGATTAATTAGTTAACCTAATTGATTTACTAAGTTGGACTAATTATTTCAGATTTTAATTAACTAACAACCTAGATAAACCAATTTAATTAACTAACTAAGAAAAATAAATAAATAAATAAACAAAATGAAAAGAGAAAGGAAAAGAAGCTTACCTTGCACTTGAGCGACTTTGGGACGGCTGAGACTTATCTCGGTCGGTGGCGGACTTGCCTCGGACAGTAGGGAACTTTGGACTCGGCGGGTCGACTCGGGAAGTTACAACCCAATCTCCCTTTGCAAAGCAAGGAGCAATAGCAAGCAAGAAATAAAAGAAATTGGGGAGCTCGTTCCTTTCCAACCAAGCTTAAGGGGATGGCTCGCTTGATGCAAAGGTTAATCAAGCAAGCCAAGGGATGTGTGAGCAAGCTCTGAGGTATCCTCTGAGAGCTTAAGGGGGGTAATTTATATAGGTTGAGAGCCTAGGGTCAGACTGCATGTTTTCCAATGTGAGATTGCAAAAAATGAAGCTGTGACCGCATACAGCCATGCGGTCAATATGCGGTCATGAAATGGTGACTGCATATGGCCATGTGGTCACCGCATGGGACTATGCGGTCACCGCATAACCACATGGCTGTATGTGGTCACCGCATTTGGGCCCCGCAACAGCTTGTTCGGCCCGTTTTCAACCCATTTCAATTTTTGGGACTCGGGGACTGTCTTAAAGGCTCAGTAGGGTATATAAGGGTACAAAATTAAGGGTTCACAGCTGCCCCCTCATCAGAATTGTCTTGTCTATAAGGCGATTCTGATGATAGTGAACATAAGAATAAGAATGGAAAAAAGGAACCAAAGTGATGTCTAAGTCAGAATTTTGATATGTTTGGGTGGGTAAAATGATGAAGAAAGATGGTAAAGGAACCAAAGGGATGTCTAGGTGATCGTTGCTAGACATTTACAGGTGGATGAGGTGATATTCTTGATTTTCTTGGGTGAATCTGGAATGAAAATGGTATTTTCGGTCTGCTAAGGGAAAAGGATCCTAAGGCTATCTTAGGATCGGTCTGATTATAAAAAGGAAAACCTAATTTAGATTTAAGGTATGGATCCTAAGGCTATCTTAGGATAGGTCTGATTATAAAGGGAAAACCTAATTCAGATTTTAGGGTTTGGATCCTAAGGCAATCTTAGGATAGGTCTGATAGAAGGGAAACCTAATTCAGATTTTAAGGTTTGGATCCTAAGGCTATCTTAGGATAGGTTTGATAGAAGGGAAACCTAATTCAGATTTAAGGTTTGGATCCTAAGGCTATCTTAGGATAGGTCTGATTATAGATTGATTGATTTGGGTGAAGGACCCCATGACTTCTTGATTCAGGAATTCGAATTGGATCCATCTTGATTAATGGAATTTAGATTTATGATCAGTCTTGATTAATAGAATTTGAATTTATGATCCGTCTTGATTCGGGAGCTCTAATTAACGATCTGTTTAGTGTGAAATGCATCTAAATATGCAAAATTATGAATTGGATATCTTAAACCTGCGAAGGGTCAACTTGGTAGGAGAGTGTTGATCTTTTGGGAGTGAGGGTGCCCTCATTTTGGAAGGATGATGAAAAGTGACTCGGTTATTCGGCTTTAGAAAAAAGTTAAGGCTAGGTCAGATTTTGGCCTTGGAGGATGAGGTCATTCTTGGAAGGATGATGAAAAGTGGCTCGGTTAGGTTTTGCCCTTGGAAGGCTCAGTCAGGTATGGACTGGAAAGTTATCTTGGGAGGCTAGGTCAGGTTTAGCTTGGAAAATTATCTTGGAAGGCTCAGTTAGGTGTGGCATCGGAGAAGATCATTCTGGAAGGTCAGGTTTGGCCTTTTGAAGGCTCGGTCAAGTTTGGCCCTGGAAGGTTATTCTAGAAGGCTAGGTTGGGTTTAGCTTCAGAGAAGATTAGGTAGGAAGACTCGGTTAGGTATGGCCTTGGAAAAGATTAGGTGGGAAGGCTTGGTTAGATTTGGCTTTAGAGAAGATTTGGTGGGAAGGCTCTGTGTGACCCATCTATTAAGAGTCTACCCTAGACATGGCTTTTGGAGGTGATTTGACCAGTTGGTTTTGCCTTTTAATTTTGCTTCTCCAAAGGAGTTGGACTTTAGGGATGATATGTTTTTCCAAGGGGGCTTGGTTTTGGAAGGATGGTATGATTTGCTAAAGAAGCATAGGATGGGATTTGACTAGTTCATACCCTTTTTAATCAGCTTAAAGATGATAGGCCTTGGGAGTCATAGCTTGATTTTTGGCTTTGCCAAGGAAACTAGGTTTAAAGGATCATGAGCTTTTGAGAAACTTGGGATTTTTGGTGAGCTTGGCCCTTGGAAGATGAGATTTTTCCAATGAGACTTGGATTTGAAAGAATGGTAGGTTGGACCTTTTGAAAGGTGTTGGGGAGGTTGTATGATTTTGCTATCGTGGCCTGATTTATGGAGAAGACAAACACAGCTTATCTTATTGTCTGAAACTGAAGAGACTTTTAGAGTGAAAGAACTCTTGGGGAGACACTGGATTGACTTGGATGACGACCCGGAAGACACGCTCCTTGATTGATGATAGGAGCTATTTAGCTTTTTTGAGCTAAAAGACGTGACATACAACTTAAAGATATACCCTTAATGAATGATAAGGGCTACTTAGCTGCTTGAGCTAAGAGACATGACGGATGATAGAAAGGATATGCCCCTAATTAATGATAAGGGCTACGTGATGGATTACAGGAAGGATATGCCCCTACTGAATGATAAGGGCAACGTGACAGATTGACTAGAAGGACATGCCCCTACTGCATGATAAGGGCAATATGACGGATTGACAAAAGATGATAACTTAGAAAGATGATTCGGAAGGTGAGCCCCAAATGAGGGATCAGCTGGAGGATGATGACTTAAAAAGATATGCCCTTAATGTGGGATAAGGACATAAGGAACAAAATGATTGGACTAGGATGACTATTTTTTTCTGTTTTTTTTTTTAAATTTTTTGTTTTTCTTTTTTAGCTCTAACTTCTGCCCGAGCCGCCCTTTCGGGTTTTCAACTCGATGAGCTTGCTCTAATTTCTGCCTAAGCCACCCTTTCGGCTTTTCAACTTAGCGAGCTAATCAATGAATTTCGGCATTTAAAAATTATTCCATCATGATTTTGGGCTACTGCTTTCCTTCATCTTGGGGCTTTGTCATTTATCTTGACCATTCCATTGAATTCTTGGTCTAGAGAGAAACCTTGTGGGGGATATCAGGTCCTTTTTGAGATTGTTGCCCCTTGTTGAGGTGCATATATTTGATTACCCAAAAGTGCAATGGGTAACTTCATTAGATTGCCTTTGGCTTCGCCTGCTCCAATTGAAGAGATCACCATTTGGTGTTCACTATTATCTTTATTATCCTTTGATTAGGAGCTGGTGAAGCGGCTATTGATGCGGGCACAAGAATATCTCAAGTTTTTGATTTGCTCAAATCATGGTGTTTGATCATGGTGAAATGCAAATGTTTGCCAAAGTCCATTGATTTTTTTTTTTATCTTTTTTTTTTGTTTCCTTAACTACTTTAGATTAAGCAAGAAAGATAGGAATATAAGAAAATATAAGTGGATAAATAACAAAAATGTTTTATTGCAAAAGGAGAACATAGTACAAAGTAGAAGAAGAATACAAGAATGACAGACTCAGACTCGAACTCAAACTTTGGACTTAGAACATGGACTCAAACTCAAATTTGGATTTTGTACACGGACTCTGAACATGGACTCAGACTTGAATTTGAATTTGGACTCGGACTTGGATTTGGATTCAATCTCAGACAAGTCAGATTAGTTGAGGTTGAACTCTTCCATAACATGCTACTTGGGCAGAGGTGAGGTGGGATGAGGTGGGGTCTGTTTTCCACTTTGGTGAAGATGTATGGTAAGGTGGGGTTTGTCTTCCACATAGTGATGGATAGGGTAAGGTGGGGTATGTCTTCCACATAGTGATGGGTAGGGTAAGGTGGGATCTGTCTTCCACATAGTAATGATGCATGGATCATGGTGATGGATTTGGATTGAAAGGGAAGGTGACATATCGGTCTTAGCCTTAAAGGTCATTGGGTTCAGATTCTTCATCACTATTCGGATAAGTAGTGGAGAATTTAGGTTGAAATATTTTGCTTCGGATGCAATCTTTAGCCTTTAAAGCAGTTACAGCCAAAACTTTGAAGGTGGGCAGGTGGTGGTTCTTTCTGGTAAGAAGAGGTTTCCTTTATGGTATGAAAAGTGAGAGTCCTTTCTGGTAGGAGTTGGAAAAAAGTGATGGTCCTTGTATAGTAGGAAAAGTGGGGGTCCTTTCTGGTAGGAGAAGGCAGAGGTGTGGTCAGGGCAGCCATATTAATTGGGTTGGCCATCGGTACCTTGAAGCAAAATTAGAGAAAACCCAGTGAGTGGTGGGTGGGAGTAGGGATATGCAGACTTTAAGGGAAAAGGATTCCCTATGGTGTTATAGGTCAACTGGTCTTAGGCTCTGAGTATCAAGGGTCAAAGGTATTGGACTTTAGAGGTCTGGGGTATATTGGGCTATAGGTTGTTGGACTTAGGGATAATGGGTTGGTCTTGAAGGTAATGGGCCAAGGGTGTTAGGCTTAAGGTATTGGGGACCTTAGGTATCTAGGTTTTTGGATGAAGGTCAAGGGCAAGGATTAAGGGCACCCAAGTTTTGGGTTGGATAAGGAGTAATGGTGTTTAAGGTTTGTGGGGTGAAAGTGATTGAATCGAGGTGAGAGAGTTTGACCCTTCTTCGGTTCAAGGTATAACCTAAGCTTAGGATGAATGCTTGCTTTGTTATACATTATGAATGGATGATATGCATGGAAAAAATATTTCATGAAGATGCAATTTGTGCAAGGCTTTGATTATGGTACATACAACCTAAGGTCAGGTTCTAGGTTCATTACATGAAAGGGTAAGGGTGGCTTGCATAGGGTACCCGTCACACTAGAGCAGCAATATACCTAACCACATGTGAGTCAAAGAGCCTCGTATGGGTCCAACAGTACGTGCATACTCGTATACATCGCAGGGTGGATGATTTCGCTATCGGCAAGCAGACCTAAGGAAGGTTGCCCACTCGATGTTACTCTCTATCCATTGTTTTCCTAATAAATCTAGGTTGAAAGGCAAGGAGCCTATGCAAATGATGCATGAAAGCCATTTTTGCATTAAAAGTGCCAAACTTTGATTTTAAACCAATTGGTAGTCCATTTGTCTTTTATAAAAAATAATCAGTCCCCAGTGGAGTCGCCAACTGTGAGGCATCACCCAAGCACTGGTCCGATCCGCTAGAGGGGATCGAAATGCCCATTTGGGTTTAATCTCACGATGGAACCCTCGGGTTCGGATTGGTTGATTTTGAAAATTGATTTAGGAGTCGCCACTTTAATTTTATTTCATTTGGGAAAAGTTAAGGAAAAAACCCAAAAAATGACTCCAAATATTTATCCAATGGAAAAGTGCACCAGCCCTCGATTACCAAAGAGGATTCGGGGACTAGGTTTTCGGTTCATTTTTATTAGTTTGGCAAGTTTAATGCAAAATGACTTAAAATGAATTTCATGAACAGTTATAAATGAATGAACAATTATACAATGCATGAATTAAAGTAAAGTAGCAAAAGCAGTAAAAGAATTAAATAGGGAAAGCGATAGAAATGTTAAACTTACAACATAAAACAAATTAGGGGATACTTCCTCTAACCCTTATGGGTTCTAGGAGAGTCACACATTCCCCAAATTAAATCCATAAACAAAGAAACAAAAGAAATAAAAGAAAAACACAAAACTTATATGAAGAAGGTGGAAGAAGAGGAATAAGATTTATTTTAGTTGGATTTGATGCTTTAGACAAGCATGCCTACGTATCCCTTTGAATGAGAATCAAAATCCACGTAGTTCACCCTTCTTGCGAAGGGGGTTTGTTTAGTCTGAGCCTTTTATCATGTTTCAGATTGATTGATTAAAAGGTGGGTTGATTAATTAGTTAACCTAATTGATTTACTAAGTTGGATTAATTGTTTCAGATTTTAATTAACTAACAACCTAGATAAACCAATTTAATTAACTAACTAAGAAAAATAAATAAATAAATAAACAAAATGAAAAGAGAAAGGAAAAGAAGCTTACCTTGCACTTGAGCGACTTTGGGACGGCCGAGTGTGAACCCTTAATTTTGCATCTCAGTGTATGGTTGAACCTGATTAACCATTGGCGAAAGTGCGGCGGTC
>CATKHJ011275984.1:0-17926 GCA_949750685.1 Vernicia montana | reverse complement strand
ATTCACTTGTTTTCAGGGATTAACACATATAAGGTAATTATTTGCTCTCTTTATTTTATACCTCTAATTTGTCCAAAATTCTTTATCAATTATCATGATCTGTTGCAAATTTACTATGGTATTATGCGACCTATGGGCATGTTTTTTAATGCAGTTCTTACAATTTGAGGAAGGTGAAAAGGGGCACCATTAGTTAAAATGACTAAAAAAGTACGTTTAAAGAAGCAGAAGGTAAAATATTTTATGCAATACCATTACAATTACATATATAATCTATCATGACACTGAATATAAGTCCATGAGCTACTCACATTTATTGTAGATCATTATATTTTATATGATTTGCTTAATTGAGTAGTAAGAGAATAATTTGAATTTCATTCTATGCTATATTATTTGTTAATTACTGTCTCCCTCCCTAACATATTTTTATTATTTGTGTGATTAGAGTGACAATGACTTGGATTGTATAAGTCAATTACCAGAAGACATTCTTGTCAACATTCTTTCTCTTTTAACGATGAAAGAAGCAGCACGAACTAGTGTTCTTTCATGTCGGTGGATGAAGTTGTGGACATTAGTTCCGATACTGGATTTTGATGGAAAACAAACATTAAATGAAGTTCAATTGGGAACAAAGTCACTTGAAACTGAAAGGCTAAAGTATGTCAGTTGGGTGAATCGAGTTGTGAAATCGCATAAAGGTACTCGAAAAATACATAAATTCAGAATTCGTTTTGATTTGGATACAACTTCTAGATGTGACATTGATCGATGGGTAAATTTTGCAATAAAAAAGGAAGTTAAGATGCTTGAGTTGGACTTACGAGATTTTTTTGATACTGGGGCCATAAATGATAAAAAGAGATACCCTTTTCCTTTTAAGTATTATCCAAAGCAACTGCGATCACGAAATATTGGTTTTCCTTGCTGCAATTGCCTGACCACTCTTCGATTGACCAATGTGAAAGCAACAGGAGAAGTTATTGAGTATTTCTTATGTAATTGCCCTCTTCTAGAATGCTTATATGTGGCAAACTCAGATTGTCTGGTCAATCTTACAGTTGCCGGGCCATCACTTCGATTGAAGTATTTGGACATACGCTATTGCTTCTCGCTAAAGATTGTTGAGATTTCTGCAGTGAATCTTATATCATTCAAATACTTTGGACCAAAGATAAGCATGCCTTTCAAGTGTGCTCCCCTGCTTGTTGAACTGCTGATAGGAGGGGATTATTCTCAATACCTAATTCATAATTCTTTTGAACTTTCACACTACCTTTATCAATTAGAGGCACTTACGTTGTACGTTTCAAGTAGTGAGGTCTGTATGTGAAATGTCATGTTTATGCATTCTTTTTTTTCTTATTTGGTAAATATCATCAGTGCATGGCATAAGTTTGATTGGTTTTTTCAGGGAATGATGGATCTTCACTTTCCAGTATTGACCAATCTCAAACAATTAGAGTTGGTAACTCGGGCAAGTGATGAAGAAAGCCTGCTTGGCTTCACATCATTGATTGAAGCATCTCCTTTCTTGCATAGGTTCGCTTTGCAGGTAATTATATTCTCTTGAAGTTGAAGCTTGCCAAGTATGGGATTTGCTGTTTATATGGTTGGTTATGCAAATTGCCATTTGTTGTCTGTTGTTGTTGATATCTAGCTCATGTTTTTTCTTATGATTCCTTAGTCCTAATGCAAAGCTTAGGCTACATTGAAATTTTATTTATCAGAAGCATATTTGTCCTTTTATATCTAAATGAGTTATCACACACTAGTTTTTTATTTAATGATTTCCCTTTTGATCCTATATTTGAAGATTCTGCATTCTGTGTAGTTACCCTTCATGATTGCTCCTCTCGATGATTATATGCATATAGTTTTGCAAGTAGTCAAGTAGATGGTTGTGCATATAACTCTTCACCCGTCTACTCCGTGATTTAATATAATATATAGTTGTACACTAGGTAGCAGTTTAATGTGTTTTACAATTAAATCTTTGCTAAAATTAAAATGATTGGATACCAGTTTGAGATGAAAAAAGCCAAAATTGGATGTTGCCTGTAGAATGGAAAATTTGTATAGCCCTTTTGGTTCTTACCCATTCCATATGCCAAAATGGCTGAAAATAAAATTGGCAATGGCGTGATATGAATTGTCATTTTTCTCCTCCTTCCTGGAGAGTGCTGTCTCCAATAATTGTTGGACATTCTAACACAAAATATCAGTTTATTGATACCGAATCTGCATTGTAATGGGAATACCTTTGAATAACAAATAGATTTAATTATTTTCAATTTGTACTTTGAATTGATTTGGTAATTGACTGAAGGTATGTTAAGATTGTAAAATTCCATTTTCATGAATTGTTTTGCCCAAAACTACATTAATAGGTGATTGTGGCTCTTATATACATTTTTTAGGTGATATCTAAACAATTCCCATATTCTGTAGTAGTGTCTTATTATCATATCTAAAAATTGATGGTTTTCTACAGCATGATATATAATGAATTTACAAAAAGAATATTCTTCACCTTGTTTTTCCTTGTTTTAGTTGGAATCTTGGTTTGATTATGACATGCTGCGAGAAGCACAAAAACCTAAAAAATGCCCTCATCAACACCTTAAGGTGGTCGAATTCATTGGTTTTGTCGGGCAAACTGTAGATGTTGACCTTGCCATGTACATTATTGAGAATGCTGTCAAGCTCGAGAAGATTGTTTTTGACCCTCGTGAACCAAACATGATTGGAAGCCCTTGGGAGTTCGAGGAAACGAAGCAAAAACGAATGGCTAGAAGATGTGCCCGGCAATTAAGATCAAATGTAGATCCTAGAATCAATTTTGTGATCTTGTAATTTTGTTCCTTAATTAGGTTGCAGCCACAAAATAGATACTAGTAACTTTCCATAAGAGTTCCTTATCCAAAAGCAGGTGCTAAGATTTTGGTTTGTTTATTTGTAAAAATGATGTGTTGAAAAAATATATATATTTTTAATTTTTTAATATTAAAAATATTATAGTGTTTTACATTCAACGTTTAGTCTACTCTTTCCTTAAATAGGGGTGTAATGTCAATCTTAATAAAAATACAGGAGTTCAATGTAACCAAATAATTGTAGGGGGGTATAATGTAAAAAATGTATAAGGACTGCAGGATGCTTTTTTCCTTTTAATATTATTAAATTTATAATTATTTGATAGGATATTTTATTAATAATTAATAAAAATTTAAATGTCCAACTAGTATTAAAAAAAAAAAAAACAATTAACATTAAGAGTAGGATGGGCCTAACTAAAAAAGGATCCATAGGCTGCGTTTCGAAACGCAGGCCAAACTCTTCTGATCCTCAATAAAAGCGGGAAAACGAAATTTCTCTTTCCAGAGATTAGCCATGGCGCCAGTGTTGCAGAGCTCACAGCCATGGGTTGAGAAATAGTAACAAACAACCCCTCTTTTTCTAGATATTTCATCTTTTTTCAAACACATTATATTTGTTTCTCTGTTAAATTTTGAAACTCTGGTTTTATTTTTGTTAGTCGACCAAGGCAAGTAAAAGATGTGGCTCACCAAGACGAGGTCGTTCGGGTTCTCACCAACACCCTCGAGACTACTAGTGTGAGGGATATTCATCTCTCAAATTTAATATTATTGCCTTTTGATTTCTTTTATTTTACTAATTTATGTATAATTGTAAATGTTCTGAACTTCTGATTTTGCAAACCCTAGTTAGTTCTATCTCTGTACTGATTGTTTCGGGTAATTTTGTGGTTTTTGTAGTGCCCGCACATGCTCTTTTATGGTCCTCCTGGTACTGGCAAAACAACCACTGCATTGGCCATCGCTTACCAGCTTTTTGGGTACTTACTAATTTCATAGTAGTATTCTTTGTGGCTGCTTGTGTTCATCTGGTGTGGTTAATGTTTTAGACAATTGACAAGAATTTTCAATTTTTTGGACGTTGAGTGGTTAACTAGAAAATTTTATTTGCTTTACGATGTAAATTGTTCGAAATAGAGTGGAGCAGGCCGGGCTGCTAGGTTTTAGAATTTGAAAATCGTGTGTGGTTGTAACATTGTATTAGCTTTTATTTCAGTTTTAATGATTGTGTGAATTTTGCAAAAGTATGGGGATGTGATAGAAAGTATGATCATACATTGCAAATATTTTCAGAAGAGATTCTGTCATAGTTAGCTTTCGTTCTTATGGTAGTATTTACACTTCTATATTTTGCACAGTGAACTCTCACAGTGGAAACAATTTGTGCTAGTGTAAAGAGATAGTGATTTCCTTGCTATGGGCTATTTTGTAGTGATGACCCAAATGAATTGATAAAACACTGGAATTTGGGGAAAGAATTAGATAGTTCATACATGATATGGAATAACTTTTTATTTATTCTCATTTTGGATTTTCTTTTTAAATCTTTTTTATTTTATTTTATTTTATTTTGTACGCTCAACCTAACTCAGTTTGAATACCAATCTAGTTGGACTCTGCTACGTGGATTCCCCCCCTCCATTTTTCTTGTCCTAAGGGTAAATTTCAAGAACTAGCAGTGCCAAATCCTTCTTGACCACTTTAGCAATGGCATCCATGATTTATCTCTCATCTTCTTCGCTCTTATAATTTGGATGTGCCTAATCTTCCATTGTTTTGTCTTCGATAAATTGTTTAAGTTGAATATATATATCATACTACCATTACTTATGCGATAGAAGTCAAAGCCAGTCTGGAATATGTATATCATGCTTATTCCTTGGTCCTAAATTAACAGCAATCTTTTACAGACCTGAACAATACAAGAACCGGGTTATGGAGCTAAATGCAAGTGATGATCGTGGTATCAATGTCGTTCGGACTAAGATCAAGGATTTTGCTTCTGTGGCTGTAGGATCTGCTCCACATGGAGGGTATATATGCTTCTATGATGCAATAACCTTTATTTCCAATTTGGATTATATATGCTTGTTGAATGTGAAGGTTGCTTGCCTGTTCTTTGATCCTTCAGGGCTTACCCTTGTCCACCATATAAGATTATTATCCTAGACGAGGCAGATTCAATGACCGAAGATGCTCAGAATGCCCTGAGACGTACAATGGAAACTTACTCCAAAGTTACAAGATTCTTTTTCCTATGCAACTATATCAGCAGGTGCTCCTTTTCTACTTTGCTTAGTCATTATGAAACAGGAGGTTCTCTTTAAAAAAATTTTATGTTGCATAATTTTTAAGTAATCAAAGATTTTGTATAGTCGGCGTTTTTTGTATATTGTTCATTAGTGCTGCAGGGTGAGGATGAATTTGAACTTTATTGCTCTTTTTTCCCCCTCTTTCTGCTGGATGGATTTTGTGCCGCTATAGATCTGTATTTAATTGTTGAAAGTTATTTCTTGGTATGGTCCTATTTTGTGTCCCATGACAACATTCAATGATAGTTTGAGACTCTCATAAATGATGATTTCAACTATAGTTTTTGGACATGAAGACGTTTAACACAAACAGTTATATAATATGCTATGTTTTTTCTGCGTTAGTCAATCTTTGATGTGGTCCTATTATGCTTCACATTTATCAGTTTAAAAGTTGAAAAGTGCGTTGGTGGAACAAAATGTTCTGGATATTCCTAACGCATCTTATTCTACCCTCATTTCTCTGTAATATAGTTTACCCAGATGCTATCCTTCAGTATGTAGCGTATGTAGGCAATATTATTGAATATTTCACTCAAAGCTCTTTCATTCAATAGCTTTACTGTTGCTCTTTTGCTGGTGATTTAAATTTGGAACAAAAAGCAAACGAGATCATTTCTTTGGTCAGCTATTGAATATTCAACCTGGTTAATCTAGGTACCTGGTGATAACTCAATATAAATATATATATATATATATATATTTTTTTTTGTGGTGAATTTCTTTGATTTGATTTGCTATGATATCCACAAGTAAAAACAGGCTTACCTTTCATTGCATTGCACTAAATGTTTAGAATATTGAAGGGCAATTATTGAAATATTATAAATCAGGTGTTTGTCATTTTTTATAGGATCATAGAGCCACTTGCTTCAAGATGTGCAAAATTCAGGTTCAAGCCACTTTCAGAAGAAATCATGAGTGATCGCATATTGCACATTTGCAAAGAAGAAGACCTTAATATGGATGCAGAGGTACATGCATCTAATGGCCTGAGGCTTGTCTTGTTCCCATAAACAATTTTAACAGTGGCCTGATTTCCATGTGCAAAATTAATGGTTTTCCACTGTAGGCTCTTTCAACCTTAAGCTCTATATCACAAGGGGATCTTCGTCGGGCCATCACGTATTTGCAAGTAAGAGATGGTTTAATTTTTCTACTATAATGCTTCACTATGCCTATACTTTATGCTGCATTATTGTGAGATGGTAACATTGTAATGTCATGTTTGCAAGTTAAACAAGCAATTCCCATTATCCCCTTTTTGTTTGTACTGGTCCATGAAGGCATGAAGTATGTTGAATTTAATTTGATATTTGAGCACAAGTTGAAATAATAGAGCACAATCAATAGTATATATCTAATTCATATTTTTGTTGTTAAGTATTGGTTCGGAATATGATGTAGAACCAGAAAAGAAAAATGAAACATTCGGAGAAAAATAAGAGTGATTATTCACAGAACATTTAAAAAAACAGAAAAGGAACTTCAGAAAGAACAGAACTGGGGTTTGGAGGGCTTTAAACAGTATGGAAACAGAGGAAAGGAGAAAAACTAAAGAAGGGGGAAGAAAAACTTGGCACTAAGACTTCTAAATAAAATTCTCACTATTCCATTATCAAAAACTAAAGAAAAATAACGAGTTATATAGGTATTTATAGAGATTTAACTAATACTACTATACTACTTCTATTAGGATTATGAAATCCCAAACAAGGAAAATTAAATCAACACTAATATAGTTACATTATTTTCCCATGTTGATGTGCTCAGATTGCTCATGCTGAAAGTGCTGCTGCAGAAATCTAGTACTAAAAATGATTTGGTGTGTGATATTTGACTGATCATACTATACAAGGATTCAAGTTTATTTTTGTGAAATTATGATGCTTTGAGATTAAAAAGTGCATACAGAAAAATTGATGAGAGTTACTTTAGCACAAGAATGGGAAATTGTGAATAAAACAAAATCTTATTGTTATGACCAGGGGCTGTTGAATTTCATTGTAGATGATGTGTATATTTCATAATTGATTAACAATATGCTAATAGATTTAATATTTGCTCAAGTATGACAGTTTTGATCATTTGTTTGTTTTAGCCAACATTTTTGTTCATAATTTGTTCAATATTCAAATGTTTAATGACGAAACTTATGTGTAGTCATCTGGCCATGCTTCTGATCCTTGAATTGAAGTTGAAGTACTGTGTTATCAATTATTGCAGGGAGCTGCTCGCTTGTTTGGATCAACGATTTCATCTAAGGACCTAATAAATGTGTCTGGGGTAATATGATGAATTCCTGAGATTTATTTGCTTTGCAATATATTTCCTGGAAATTTGTTCTTGGTGTCTCATTGTTTATGCATGATGCATATGCCTGTTTGTGCTTACATGCATGCATTTCTGCATTTATACACATCTACATTAGTGTTTTTTTTCTTTCACTTAAAATGTTCTGTGTAAGATCTAATTGTGATTTAGTTTAGGTTTCTACAACCAATTAATACTCTGGCCTTGGCAATAAAATATATGACAACTCATCCTGAAGGCCAATGGAGCCTTGGTGGTGCTTAGGCTCAGTATTTTGAGTTGCAATAACAATGAAAGGCAATTTGCTGGAACGTAGGATGTTTCGAGCTGAGAATCTTTTTTTTTAATTCCTTTTGGTTTATCAGGTCATTCCAAAAGAGTTCGTTACTGCACTTTATGCAGCATGCAAAAGTGGTGACTTTGATTTGATGAATAAGGAGGTCAATAATGTAATTGCAGAAGGATATCCAGTCTCTCAGATGCTTGTTCAGGTATTTTTCTTTGCTTTATCATGATGCTTTCATTAACATTGCTGGTTGCTACTTGCTAGATAAACATGCAACTGATATGATATGTCTTCCAGCTGTTTGATGTGGTGGTTGAAGCTGATGATATATCAGATGAACAGAAAGCTCGAATATGCAAGAGTCTGGCTTCAGCTGATAAGGTCACTTTCCCTAGAGCTTATTCTGTTGCATAATATGTGCTTCGATGTTTTGTGAAGTACATGCAGTAGAAGTTGAAATAGATATGCCATAATAAAATCTATTGCATTATTATTCATATAATCCTTAAGGCTTAAGCCAGTTAGGAGGTGTCATTATGAGTGTTGCTTGATAGCAAACAATGGTCCATAAAATTGAGCTATTGATGAGGAAAAGATAATGTTAAATGATGTTTTTGACCGATTGACCTGGCTATCTCTGTTTTAGCATGCCTGGAATAAGTTTTTCTTCTTTCTGGATCTGGCTATTTATTTTATTTTATTTTTATTGTCTGGTAATAAATTATTTTAAGGCACAGGGCCATGATACATCTATTATACACAATTCTTATATTTTTATGCTCCTGTGAATTTGCAGTGTCTTGTTGATGGTGCAGATGAGTACTTGCAGCTGCTGGATGTGGCCAGCAACACTCTGCGAGCTGTGTTTAACATGCCAGAAGAATTCTCTTACGAGAGTTAGGTATCACTCTAACTCTGAGATGCAACACATAGTGAGATTTTGTAGAATAACTTGCATAGTTTGCTTTAGAAAATCATCTATCGAGTCAACAAAAAAGAAGTATCGACAAACTGTTGCATGTTCACCAAGGGCTTTGTCCTTGAATCTTTTGATTATTGCTTAATGTAATTAGAGTGCTTCAATTATAACTCTTCAGCTGAATTGATCCCAAATTTGAATGCTCGAGTGATGCAAATATTTTCTCTATTTTATTTAAATCTGGGTGCTGCAGATTTGCCGTTATGAAAGCAGCACAGGAACAATGTCCTGTGACTGACACGCTATTTTTTAACTGCTTACTAGATTTATGAACTAACTAGTTGAAATGTGGATAAAGGCTCAAGACAAAATGAAAATGTTAGAACATAATTTTGAAGTTGATATGATTATAGTTGTCCAAATATTTGAAAGACACTTATGAACACAAACTACATAATTGGTCATTTTACCGTTGCAAGTTGCTACAGGCTGTATAGGACATGATATGATACATGATCATGTCTGATATTTGAAATTCTTAAGTGGAGCACAAGATTATTCTCAAAAAAAAAAGTGGAGCACAAGATCATTGTAGCTCCTAGTGGACCCTAATTATCATTCCATTTCATGGGTTGATACTTAATACTGTACTCTGCCTTGTGCGAAGATCGCCTTCTGGGGCCTATATGGCACATTTGATTTGAGTCTGGCATTATTTAATTTTAATTTACCATATAGAAAACACTTGGTTTTATTTTTGAGAATGAAAAAAAAACGTAGATTTTAATTTTATATTCTAGTTTGATTATTATAACTACAAGCTTACATGGACTTTAGATAGATTTTTTACATGCCACTTGAGTGGCAAAATCTTGACTCAATTTTGAATTAAATTATAAAAAAATAAATACCTTTACCGGCTTGTTTAAAAAATAGCTAAATTTTATTTATTGGTGTTTCACAAATAAATATTAAAATATAATTAATTACGTTAAGTTTTAAAAATAAATGATTAAATTATTATATTGATTATAGAGTGATAGATAATATGTATAATAATTATAGAGTAGATAAAAATATAATTAAAAAAAATTAAATTGTTATTGGTTTTAGATATTTTAAAAAAAATCATTAAAAAAAAGCCAGATAAAAAAAAATGAAAAGAGTGTAAATTAAAATGAAGTTCACACTGAATATGTAATCAAGTAATCGCATTATTATTATTATTATTATTATTTGCACTAAGTAATCGCATTAAAATTTAATGATAAAAAATCGAAGCTATTAAATGTCATAAATGAGTTGAAATCATTGAGCGGGGACAATTTTGCTGAAATGTCCGTGATATGCTGCCATAAGGCCAAAGGCCATTGGCCATTTTCATGTTGAAAAACCCATATAACAATCAGGTAGATATAAACTTTTTTTTTTTTTTTTTTTTGCCAAAGGGTAGATATAACCATGTGCACTGAAACAAGTCCTTTTCTAATTTCAAATTTGTCTCCAAACAAAATTTTCCAATTTCCTGCGTTCACGCAGTACACTATTAAGTTTGAATTTTCTGCCAAAGGTAATATATACTCTCTTTAGTCTAATCCCTTGCCAAATAATTGAAATTTCTTAGCCTTTTAAGTTGTAAATCCCTAGTCAATTTGGTACATGGACCCACGAGCCCCCACTTCTTTTGCCTTTAATCTCGCCGAGACCAAATCTTTTTCTTCACCCAACAGCACCTATATATAAACAAATCTTATATCAACAAAACTAAGACGGTGTAGTGAACTAGTGATGGCTATAGATGATTCTTTCAAGAAACCTGGAGCTGTCCCATTTAAGTGGGAGATCCGACCCGGTGTCCCCAAGATCCAACATCAACAACAAAAACATCAACCGAAGCAACTTTCACCGCCAATATTGCCATCTCCATCACCACCTTTTAATCTCCGCCGTCCATCACCTACTCCAAAACCACAATTACAATCACAGCAAAAGCTTAAACCTCCTCCAGGTGGATTCATTTTCATCCCTCCACTGGAGCCTCGTACCCGTTCTTTCCGATCAACTCAACGTACCCGCTCTGAGCGTTGGCGGTTCGAGCAACCCACCCGTGTTAGACCCGAATGTGTTTCTCCTGGATGCTTCCCATCCCCTTTATTAAAGAGGAAAGATAGCAAGAGAAGAACCACCCAAGTACCCGAATCTGAACCCGACTATACTTCTGACCTTGAGACACTTGCTCGGTGGTCCTTGTCAAGCCGGAAGTCACTTTCGCCTTTCCGTGACTCATCGGCGTCGTCTTTCTCATCTTACCAGTCATCTCCTCGGGTAGCAAGTGAGGCTGAATGGGCGGGGTTTGGTCTTTTTTGAAGACCCATATTGTTACTGTATATATATAATGGATCCCCTTTTCTTGGCGGGTTTAAAGAATGTTGCTGTTTTGGAATTTGATTTGGTTTTTAATGTTGTAGACAACTCTATGGCACAAGCGTCGTCACCACTTTAGATCAAAAGGCTCAAGATGACCTGTGGGTAGTTGTTGTCAGAGTAAAAACAGTTTAAAAAAGTTATATTGTATTACTTTAATAGTTTATTGATCTTGAGTTGTGAATTTAAAGAAAATGGTATAATTTTGAAAAGGACCCTTTTCAAGAATACGTAATCAAGGTCTCAAGGTGAATGCCATAGCCTTTTTTTCAAGGCAAAAGACAAATGAATTAAGAAAAATGTGCTCGTGCTTTCTATTTTAGCCTAAAGATTAATAGATTCGTTGATTAAAGCCAACAAATTACAAGCACAATTCAAGGAAATCCTTAATCCAACTAAGCTGGGCACCAATATTAGCTAATTTGACCATAATCAGTGTATGAGAATTCGGACTTAATTAACCCTTTCATTTCGTGACAAAAAACTCTTTTACTTACAAGGCTAAAAATTATAATCAGTTAAAAAAAAAAAAAAGAAGGCTAAAATAGATCCCCTAAAACATATTTGGGAGTGTTAGAGATAAAAATATGATAAAAAGAACCTCCCATCTCTCTCTCTCTTTTTTTTTTTTTTTTTTTCAGTTTTCTTAGATTAGTTTGTGTGATCAACGATAGTAGAATAGATCCTTCTTCTCAATTCTTCAGACAAGTTCAAACCAAAGAATCCATTAGTAATAATTGAATGAATTCAACAATCGAATCGTCAAATGGGCTGGACTGGGTTGGGGACTAATAGATCCCATTTCAGTCCATGGCCTTGCACAGTTGTACGTTGGCTCAAGTCCAAAGCCTAATTGTCACTTCCAGCGTTTCAATCTTTCTGTATCTGAGTTCTTGTGTTGTGCTTGTTTCTAAATTGTCCTCTTCTTGAAGCAAAGTCTGAGCTTAGTCTTTGTAAAAATTACCTTTTCCATGGAAAGCAACAATGCCTCTTCGATCTTGTATTCATTCTATTAATACCAAATAATAGCTAAGTAAAAAAAGAATGATCCCATCAAAGCTTCTAAACAGCAACCACTCTTCTCTCCTAATCAACCAAATACTATCCATTATGATCTAAAACCGCCCATTTGATACCCAACTCGCAGCCACAACCAGTACTTCTAATTTATTAACTGCCGATTTAGTCTCCGATGTTCTCCGATCAATCCCAAGATTCTTCTTCCAATCCACACGCTTCATTGGCCGTCAGAACACTATCCGCCACCGCTCTCCTTTAAAACAACGCAACCTCAAATTCGAATCCCACAAATTCCGTAACAAAGTGCTCGTTCTTGGCCCAGCTGCTTATAGAGGCCCCAAAAGAATCAATTTAGGGTTAAACAAAGCAATGGAGTTCTTTTATTGGTTAGAAACACATTTTAGCTTTGAACATACTGAAATGACATGTATAGAAATGGGTTGCGTTTTGGCTTAGAGGGAATAGACTAGAAAAGCTGTGGCAGTTTCTTAAAGATATGGCGAGAAGAGAGAATGGTGTTGGTATAAAACTTGTGACTACTAATACCATTACCTGTTTGATGAAAGTCCTAGTAGAGGAAGGGCTAGTCAATCAGGCATTGGTTTTATTTTATAGAATGAAACAATATCATTGTAAACCGGATGTGTATGCTTATAATACGATTATTAATGCTCTTTGTCGAATTGGGAATTTTAAAAAGGCGAGATTTTTGTTTGAACAGATGGAATTACCGGGCTTTATGTGCCCGCCAGACACGTATACTTACACTATAATGATTAGTTCTTATTGTAAGTACAGTTTGCAAACTGGGTGTAGAAAGGCTATAAGGAGGAGGTTATGGGAGGCTAACCATTTGTTTAGGATTATGTTGTTCAAAGGTTTTGTGCCCGATGTTGTTACGTATAATTGTTTGATTAATGGGTGTTGCAAGACTTATAGAATTGAGAGGGCTATCGAGCTTTTTGAGGATATGAATAAAAGGGGTTGTCTCCCAAATCTGGTTACTTATAATTCTTTCATTAGGTATTATAGTGCAGTGAATGACATTGATAAGGCTGTTGAGATGCTAAGGACGATGCAGAAGATGAATCATGGATTGTCCACTTCGAGTTCTTATACTCCAATTATACATGCCTTGTGTGAAGCAGAAAGGGTGCAGGAGGCCTGGGATTTTATAGTTGAGTTGGTTAATGGGGGCTCAATACCTAGGGAGTATACATATAAGTTGGTTTGTGATGCAATGAAGTCAGTTGGAGAGGGCAATTTGCTAGATGATAAGTTCCACAAAATAATTAAAGATGGAATAGGAGATAGATATAGACAAGTGATGAAGGTGAAACCTATAATGGCTCTGAAAATGATACAGTAGCATATGGAACTTCTAATGTTGGACACTCTAGTCACTCGCTATGTTACATGGAGTCATTTACCAGTGTATCCAAAGGTTTGCCTTGCTTATGTTGGGGAGGGGAGGAGGAGGTTCTGGAGCGTCTAGTAATCATTATGTAATACTCAGTGCTCACATTGAAGTGCACACGACACGATTAAGATGAATTATAGGGTCCATGTACGCTCGATAGAGTAAAGAACTTAAGGGAAAGTGAAGAATTAGAATGTAAACTCTGCCACTCTGCTGGTAAGAATCACACCACTGATAATTATTTGTTTCAGTTTCTTCAGCTGCAAATATTCACGATAATTTCATATTTGTCTTACTCCAGGTTTCCTGTCATTGCAAAATGTGGGCTTTCAAAACTGAGCATAATTAATATCCGGATAAATTATCATATCATTCACAAAAATTGACAATGAAGTTTATCATACCATGTCTGCTTTGTTAACAGTCTGATTTCCCTAGTTCAGGTATGATTCTGAACTAAAAATTAACATACCAAACTGAACTTGATCTGCGAACTCAGAACCAGTTGTGTTCTTGGACTGACAAAAAAGCTTTGAAGCTTGAATTCTTTTTCTTTCTTTTTCCATTTGTTTTGGAAAAATTGTGCAAGAAAGATTCTAGTATAAAATGATGACTTACATTTCTCTTCATGTACATATAATATAGCAGAAATGTAAAATATTTGCCTCAAATGTGGCATTTGGAGGAAAACAAATATATCTTTCCGTCTATATATTTGTGAATGTGTGTAATTGACTATGAATTATCTGTTTATTTCTGCTGGTTGCCTGTAATGAATAATATTCATTAGTACAACCAGTCATTCAAAAGGCACAAGTACATACTATAATTTCAAATCATAAAAAGAACAAAAAAAAAATTCAATTAATTTTTCTCTAAACTTTTGAGCATTTTAAGCTTGATTAGGAAAATCTTGACATGATTCAAAATGGGATAGTTTAACTGGTTTATTAATTTTTGGTTTAGTGGTTGAATTTTTAATATATGGTTGCAATATTTATTATTGAACACTTAACTTACTATTTTCATAGAGTTGAGTGATCTAGTAGTAGGAATAATTCAAAATCAGAGTGAAATTATGATTGATGAAAATTACATTGTCTGCAAATTTTGAGGAATAAAAGGTTGAGTTGATAGATAGCAAAGGTTCCTTCAATAAAGAGACAATTGCACACATTGAAGTGTTAAGTGTAATATTTTTCTCTCTCATGCACCTATGATTCACAAAGACATGAACAATGAGAAACAGCCTGCAACAGTAGCAAATTAAGGTCTTGTAATGCAATTTCTTATCTTCAGCTGCTATTGGTGATACTACCATGTTGATCTTCGCTATTGCTTTTACCAAATTTTGCAGCAAGAGAGTGGATGATGAAAGTGATAGTCAATTCGAAAAGTATAAGCCATAGCAGCTAAAAATAGGATATTATCATGTTAAATTTTTAAATCTTCTTACTGTTGAAAAACAATATTTGAAGACTTAAATGCTCTTCTTTTTGTTTCTTTCACCTGCTATTCGAGGTCAGATCTTAACTCTAGTTCTCAGGTCAGTTTTCGTTGGCTCAACTCCATTGATAGTTCTAAGTTCCAACTCTTATTTAGCTTAGTGTTACAGTGACTTGGAACACTAATATGAACAGGATTTGTGTTTGAGTCATCCCTCACATCAATCAGTACCGGACTTGGGGCAGGATGGGCTTTACCATGCCCTAAACTTTGGCCCATTTATTTCTTCTACTTTTGGATTTTACATCAAAATAGTCCAGTCCAGTGTCCAACAGTACACTGTGAAATCCATTTACGTCAAAATGTGTTGCCAAAGTAGGAAATTTATTAAATGCCTTAAATACACTAAAATTTATTATAATACACTCATAAATATATGAAATTTATTTGAAATTATAGAAGATGAATTTAGGTTTTACTAGATACAAACATGCGCATTGCAGCGGATGATTATAAATTCATATATGTAAATAATAAATTAAATTATAATAAGAAGATGTTATATATGCAAATTGAAAATATATTAGATAAATGTTTAACAAAAATAAATACAAATCTTTCTACATTAAATGCATATTATAAGATGACACTGGCTATCACATTCCTCAACCTTTAAAATAAGATAATATTGGCTATCACATTAGAGTTGTTTCATTGTTTCATAAGATGCCCTATAAACTGAACACTATTTTCTCAATTATATGCATTATATGTAAATGGGTATTGCCAGCTTTTCAAGAGAAACATATATAAGTAATTTTACTCTAGAAATCTGTTTTGAGCAATTTGAACCTGTAACTTTATTTCAAAATGGAGTAACTTTATCCTTCCACCACATATGTATATATTTTACATCAATTAGCCACTCATTTTACATACTTCCACATGAATGATCATACACAACAAGTTAAAAATTTGAAGCATTCAAATAATAATACGGCTGGAAGAGAATTAGCACTTGCAAAAAAAATTGCCAACTGCAAACCTAGTAATTGTATAATATGAAAATCCTAATTGTATAATCTATAAATTACATTAACAAAAGTAAATGTAAACATAATCATTCAGTATTGTAAAAAATAAATTAATATAGAAAATTTAAACCTTTCTACATTAAATTGTAAAATACTTTCTTAAAAACTACATTCTTTGTAGTATTATATGTTCGGCCATTCTTGTCGCAAATTAAGATTTTCAATTCACTCTTACTTTTAATTCTTGATATTGCTACATAAAATTGGCCATAGTTAAAAACCAAATGTGGCAAATAAAAAGCCCTCCAACTATTAAAAAATTCTTAAGTAAGCTTTTTTGACCTTTTGCGGTGCCATTAAATTTTAAAACTATTTAAAATGGATCAAATAAATCAAAAAGCTAAAATAATCAAACTTATGTCATCCATAAAGTCGTATATTTTTGTCATTTAAATAATCAAATAAAAAATTCTTAAATAAAATTTATGGGTGAGTATAAAAGGAAAATACATTAAAAAAAAAATAAAGAAATTTTGATAAAAATACTCTCTTTTACTAATCCCAATTGGAAAAATTATTATCCCTTACCCTCAACAAAACAGTTTTCTTATCAAAATCTAATCTAAGTTTCTTTAATTCTAACTATTTCAATACAACATCACAAAACACATCAAATCTTGAATATTTTAATTGATTTATATAATGATTATACATATTTATTTTGTTTTATTTTGAAAATTTTATTTAGTTGTATTTATGGGTATTTTTAAATTTTATTTTATTTAGTTGTATTTAGTTTTTTTGAAAAATTACAGATCATGATATTCTCTTCAGTTGTATTTAGTTATTTTATTTTCTTTTATTTTAAAAATTTTGTAATAATCTTTTTAATTTTAGTTTGAATTAATTATATATTTTTAATATTAAATTGCAAAATGTTGAAATATCGATGGAATAAAATTAAAAAAATAAATTGTGAAAATTAATAATCTTTTTTATTTATATTTTTTTTAAAATTTTAATTTTTTTTCATATTAAAAAATTAGGAGAAAAAAAATAAAAAAAAAAATCAGAGAAGCACTATATTGAAATTTGGATGTCAAATCACATAAATAGACTCAGTGGTACAAATACAATGGCCACAGAAGGCACAATCAAGGTTAAAAAAATAAAATTAAATGACAAAAAATGAAGAGCCCATTTATTGTACAGCAGCTTTATTAAAGCTCCGTTTACAAGAATTTTTTAAAAACGCTTTTCAAAAAAAAAAAAAAAAATTATATTATTTTTAAAATTATTTTTTTAAAAAATATGTAAATTGATATTTTTTTTAAAAACAGATTTAAAATATAATTTATAAAAAATAAAAAAAATTATCAATTAAATAAAAAAAATTCTAAAAACACTCTTGTAATCATAAACAGTAATTTCAAATGCATACTAAGCACGCGTCCGTCAACAACCACTTCACATCCATGCTCCCGCTGTCTAATCCTGATGCGGTACTTGCCAATAAAAATTGACTTCAATTAAATTAAATTTCTGGGTCTATTCAATAAAAGAAATTTTAAAATTTTAAAAATCCTAATTTTTTTTTTAAATTTTAAAAATTCTTAAGAATGCGTCTGGATCGGGGTTAAAAATGTAGAGTGTAACAATTACAAGTGTAACTATTAAGGGAGTAATAGTTACATGTGTAACAGTTAAATTGTTAATCTTGTCTGGCAATTCAAGGGTAATGGATAAGCTATTAACATGGTTAACTGAGTTTTGTATAAAATATTAATTTTTTTAATGAAAAAACTTAATTTAAAAAAAAAAGATATTTTCACAATTTTTTTACTAACTAAAACAAATTATATATATTTTT
>CATKHJ011275956.1:0-14542 GCA_949750685.1 Vernicia montana | reverse complement strand
AACATTGATATTTGATACAATGGAATGTTTTTAATCATGATTGAAAATTTGGAAGATTTGCATTGATCTACATGAAGTTAAGGTTATAGAAGTGTGTTATTGGAAGTGTTTCTTTAATGCAGGTTGTGAACCTGGGGTATTATTATAATTGCAGCTGTTATACTGCCGAATTGAAATTAAATATTATTGTTTACGGAAATTATTGGTATTGAATATATTGTAATATCGAGTAGTGGGGTTCTACGGGTTGTTGGTACCTTCATAGGACCGTCACATTGCCAAAAGTGGGATGTGACATAATTTGTCTCGTCTTGATCAAGTATGTCAAAAGTTCGAGTCTATTGGGCCGGTCTAAATAACTCATCCTCCTTCGTCAATTATTTGTTTTCTTCTTAAAGCATTCAAACAACTCTACCCTTCTCGGGGTCTTCTTCCTTTGTGTCAATCCTTTTTTTCATTGAAGAATCACAAAAGATGAAGAAAGTGTTTAAAGTCAAATCGTCACAAATAAAAGTTACCCTTATCTATCATCAGGGGCATGTCCTTTGAAGACATTCACATTCTTTCTAGTAACCTTCGGTCAGTCCATCATCCCTTATCAGAGGCATGATCTCTAAGTCGTGTCTTCCTATCAAAGTGCTAGAGTCACTAAAAGACCTAAACCAAATAGCTTTTTCTCATTTCTAAAAGTCCGTCTCGACCTTTATGCCAATCCAACTAAACCCAACAAGCATCATCCCCAAGAGTCTTCCTAGCCCAGATAATGCATTCTTTCCTTTCCATGAATTATAGTAACAAAACACAAAGCTGAAGCCCTTGGCGGAACCAGAATCGATTAAACCTCTTGCAAAATCCGCATCGCCCAAGCCATTTGTGAGAAGCCCACAACCCACCTTTGAACCCCGAATTTCTCAAAAAAATCAAGACTACTCAAACCTTCCAAAAGCCCCAACTTCAAATCCCAAGCCAATGTAGAAAGCCTACCTCCCATTTTCAAAGCCCTAGCACCTTGATGAAACAAAGCCACTCGAAAGGTCCCATCGTAGATCCAAATCAAAGCATATTCCTCTCACTGCTCAAAGAGAGTCCAATCTCCAAAATCCAAGACCTAGATCGCCTAACAGATAGGTCAATCCCCTTAAATCAGAATCAACCAAATCTCTTCACCAAAGGTCCTCCACCTGATTAACTAAGTCAAAGGGTCCTACAACCAATCAGCCAAGTCAAATGGTCCTCCACCCAATCAGCCAAATTAAAGGTCCTCCACTCGATCCATCAAGTTAAAGGGTCCTCTACCCGGTTAACCAAGTCAAAGGGTCCTCCACCTTGTGAACCCTTAAAAATGCACCTCTAGATAATCGATTTTCAATTACGAACCCATAGAATCAAACTAGGCTAAAATCGGATAAGAAACGGGCCAAAACGGACTAAAATAGTACAAATACAGAGTCAAACTTGAACCAAACCTGAATTAGACCTCAACCAAGCCAGAGGCATCTTGGGCAGCACCACAAGTGTGCCGCCCGCTTGGGCGCGGCACCACCGGCGTGCCACCCACCTTCTTGCCATCCTTCCTCTATAAATAGCCCTTCTCTTCTTCAAAAATGGGGGAGGAGAGGAAGGGAATTCGAAAAACACTTGTTCTATAATTGAAACTCTGGTGATTTTGATACACAAAAATCACTTTTCTATATCCAAGTCCATCACCTACCAAATTCATTTTACTTTAAAGTTGTTATTACCTGCAATTACAATTTTGGAGTTCCAGATCCAAGGTGGAACTTAGATCCAGAATTAAGCTTGCTCCATTCATGAAAAAGCCAAGAAAAGCAAAGGTAAAATTCCTTTCTCTTGCATTTTAAAATTCTAAATTCAGATCTAGAATTCATCCTACTGCATCTTTATTTAGATCTAAAATTGAAAAGATCTAAACTTTATTAATTTAAAATCCGAATTAAATTAATAAACCAAATCAACTTTTGTAAAACCCCTCATTCGCAAGAAGGAAGAACTGCATAGGGTTTGATTCTTATTCAATGGGATACGCAGGCATGCCAATCTTTAAGGCATCAACTCCAAAATATTTTGAATAATATTTTTCCTTTTCATATTTTATTTATCTTTCTTTTATTGCTTATATGTCTTTTATGCATTTCCTTTATTAAATTGATTGAGGAATATGTACTTTTTCTAGTACCCATAAGTGCTAGAGGAAAGATCCTCATATCTTATTTTGTTTTCTGTCTATTTCTTTAATAACTGTCATTCATATAATCTTTGCATCATTAATAATTATTTCATTCATCATCCTTATCCATGTTCATGCATACACAAAAATGACCTTTTAATAAAGTTATTTTGCACTTTTAGCCAAATTAAAAAAATTTATTGTTTATTACCAAAATCTGATCCCGGGCCCTCTTTAGTTACTCGTGAATTAGTGCTTTTTCAGTGGGATAAGATTAATATTTTGGAGTCAATTTAAATTGGATTTTCCTTTAATTTTCTCAATTAAAAATAAATAAAATTGAAGTGGTGGCTCCCTTTACAATGCCAAAATACAAAACACAATTTTGTGAACTCATAGTGGGTTCCAATCGTGGAGTTTCTCCCAAAGAGCATTTTGATTCCCTTAGCGAATCTGACCAGTGCTCGGGCGAGACCTCACAGTTGGCGACTCCATTGGAGAACAATTAAATCTTTTCAAATGAAAGATAAAAGAGGATTACTTTTGGTAAAATATGAAGTTTGGCTTTTAGTTCAAAATAGCTTTTCATGCATCACTACATGTGGCCTCTTTGTCCAAAAAACCCTAGTTTTCTAAGAAAATAATGGATAGAAAGTAACATCGAGTGGGTAACCCTCCTTGGGTCTATTCGCTGATAGTGAAATCATCCAGCCCGTGACCTATCCTTTAAATTCTTTTTAAAGGTGTAACGAGTATGCACGTACTGCTGGACCCATGCGAGGCTTCTTGACTCACATGTGGTTAGGTATATCGCATCTCTAGTGTGACAGGTACCCTATTTAAGCCACCCTTACCTTTCCATGTAATGAGCCTAGAACCTAACCTTAGGTTGTATGTTCCATAAAGCAAAACCCTTAAACATATGCATCTTCATCATGCATCCATACTGTACAACATGCATTCATTTTAAGTGGAGCCTTGAACCAAAGAAAGGTAAAACACTTTCACCTCGACCCAATCACCTTCGTCTCACAAATCTTAAGCCCAAAACATTTGGCTCAACATACAACACTAAGCCCAAAGCCTTGGCCCATCCTACCTAAGGAAGTTCTCAAAGCCCAATACCTTTTGGCACAACATACAATCCTAAGCCCAAGACCTTGGAAAATCCCCAAAGCCCAATACCTTTGGCTCATCATACTCAAAACCCAAAAACAGTTGGCCCACAACACTATAAGGGATCCTTTTCTCCCAGAGTCTGTATACTCTTACTATGACCATCTTTCTATATCCTTACCCACCATTCACTGGGTTTCTTTTGATTTTGCTTAAAGGTACCAATGGCTAACCCGACTGACATGGCTGCCCTGACCACACTCATGATCAATCTCCTTAAAAAGCAAGAGGAGAATTTTCAAACAATTCTGAATGCTCAACAAACTCAATTTGAAGTACAGAGGCAATCCATCATCAAAGAAGTGCGGGCCATGGTTAATCAAGCTAGCCTCAACTCGACTAAACCAAATCCAGTTTTGGACTAGACCACCCTAAATCTGAATCAGGCCAATCCTGTTCTGGCCCAAACCCATAATAACACTACTTCATCATATAAAACAACCATTGACTTTACAGACAAAGGAAAAACTATTACTAGTACCCCTCAAACTAGTGAGGTTCCAAAATCATTACCTAGCTTGTTACTTCATCTCCTGCGAATCCTTTTCAAAGGAAAGAAAAATTTCTCTCACCCTGATATGAGAACATTCATGGAGAAATTTAAAGCGATGTAGAAAGCCATCAAATCCTTAAAGCTCTACGATGACCTAATTGATGTGGACAGTTTAGCCTTGTTCCCTGATGCTAAGCTTCCACTCAAATTCAAAATGCCTGAACTTGAGAAATTTGATGGAACTACTTGCCCCAAGACCCATCTGATGATATATGTGGGGCAATGCAACCTTTGGGACTTAACAATGAGCTCTTTGCACAACTGTTTCAACAATCATTAACCGGTGCTGCCATGAGATGGTTTCTTTCACTAGATAAGAGCCAGAAAAAGACTTGGGATGATATCTATCAAGCCTTCTACAAGCAATATCATTACAACAGTGAAGTGGATGTCACTAGGCGTGACCTGGAAAGCACCAAACAGTTTTCGAATGAGTCCTTCTCCACGTTCCTTACAAGGTAGAGGGATAAAGTTGCTCAAATGGTAAACAAACCAACCGAACAAGAACAGGTGGACATCCTTGTCAAGAACCTACTCCCAGCTTACCAAGCCCATTTGCTAACCTAATAAATGCCCACCTTCAAAGCTTTGGTGGCAATTGCATCAAGGGTTGTAGATTACATCCGAAGCGGATTATTTCAACCTGAATTCTCCACCATCAATCTGAATAGTGATGAAGAATCTGAACCCTATGACCTTTGAAGCTAAGACTAACATGCCTCGATCCCACCTTCCTTTCAAAATTGAATCCATCACTAATCCATATTCAAAATCCAAACTCAAGTCTGAGTTTGTCATTTATGAGTCTGTCTTTGTACTATATTCTCATTTTTCAATAAAACATTTATTTTATTCATACTTCTCTATTCTCATCTTTCCTGTTAAAATTAAAATTAAAAAAAAAATCAAATCAAATAAAAAAATCAAAAAAAATCAAAAAAATCAAAATCAAAATCAAAATCAAAAAAATCAAATAAAATTAATGAATTTTGGCAAATATTTGCATTTCACCATGAAATCCACCATGATTTGAAACAATCAAGACTTGAGGTATTCTTATGCCCACATCAACAATCGCTTCATCAGATCCCAACCAAAGGATAGTTAATAAAGAACACCATGTGGTGATCTATTCAGTTGGAGCAGTCAAAATTAAAGGCAATCCAATGAAGTTACCCATTGCATTTTTGGGTAATAAAAAATAGACACCTCAACAAGAGGCAACAATTTCAAAATGGACCTAATATCCCCACAAAGTTTCTCTCTATGACCTCAATAGAATGGTCTAGACAACGGTCAAAGCCTTAAGATGAAGGACAACAGTAACCCAAATCATGGTGGAATAATCTTTAAATGCCAAAATTCATTGATTAGCTCGATAAGTTGAAACTCGAAAGGGCAACTTAGGCTGAAATTAGAGCAAGCTTGTTGAGTTGAAAACTCGAAAGGGCGGCTCGGGTTGAAGTTAGAGCTAAAAAGAAGAGAAAAATCATCATGATCCAATCATTATGTTCCTTATGTCCTTATATCACATTAAAGGCATATCATCCTAAATCATTATCGTTCGGCTGATCCCTCATTAAGGGTACGCCTTCCGAATCATCTTCTGATAATCCATCATATCATCTTTTATCAAATCTATCACGAGCATATCCTTCATGTCATCTGTCACGTTGCCCTTATCATTCAGTATGGGCATATCATTCCTATCATCCGTCACATCTCTTAGCTCAAGCAGCTAAGTAGTTCTTATCATTCATTGGGGGCATATCCTTCAAAACGCTTGTCATAAAAAGCTAAACAACTCTTACCATCCATCCAAGAGCATGTTTTCTGAGTTGTCATCATCAATCCAGTGTCTTTCCAAGAGTCCTATCACTCTAAGAGTCTATTCAATCTCAGACAATAAGATAAGCCGTGCTTATCTTCTCCATAAATCATGTTACAAAAGCAAATTCATACAACCTCCCCAACATTGATCAAAAGGTCCAACCTACCATCCTTTCAAACCTAAGTCTCCTTGGTAAAATCTCATCTTCCAAAGGCTAAGCCCACCAAAAACCCAAGTCTCCTGGGTAAAATATCATCTTACAAGGGCTAAGCCCACCAAAATTCCAAGTCTCTCAGGACTCATGATCTTTAAAGCCCAGTTTTCTTGGCAAAGCTAAAGTCAAACCATGACTCCCCAAGGTCTATCCTCCTCAAGCTGAATAAAAAGGGCCCAAACAAGTCAAAGCCCAAACAAATCATATTATCCCTAAAGTCCAACTCCTTGGACAAGCAAAATCAAATGGCAAGTAAAAACACTTCTAAAAGTCATATCCAGAAGCAGACTCTTAACAGATGGGTCACATACAGACAACCCACAATCTTCACCTTTAAAAAGGCCACACCTGACTGAGCCTTCCAAAATAACCACCTCCAAGGCAAAACCTGACCTAGCCTTCTAAGATAACTTTCCAGGCAAAACCCGACTGAGCTTTCCAAGCAATAACCTCCTTCAAGGCAAACCTTGACTGAGCCTTCCGAGCAAAAAATCTTTTCCAAGCATGACCTCCAAGGCAAAACTTGACCCAGCCTTCCAAGATAACCTCTTTCCAAGCCACACCTGACTAATCCTTCCAAGTATAACCTCCTCCAAAGGCCAAAACCTGACCTAGGGCATAACAACTGAACCACTATCCCTCATCATTCAAAAAATGAGGGCACCCTGTGAACCTTTAAATTTGTACCCCAAGACGATCGATTTTCAATTACAAACCAGTAGAATCAAACTGGGCCCAAATCGAATCAGAAACAGGCTAAAACCAAACAACACAGTAAAAAATCGGGTTGATTTAGATAAACCAGACCAAACCAGACTATGTCAGGTCAAAAACACTTAAGTGGTGCCATTGGTTTTCAATTATGAATCCATAGAATCAAACTGGGCCCAATTCGGATTAGAAACGGGCCAAAACGGACCAAAATAGTGTAAATTGGGTCAAATCGATCGGTCCGGACCGAACTAGACCGGGCTAAGGCGGTGGCCTCCTGGGCGGCACCGCGCGGCACCCCAAGCGTGCCTCCAGGCCAGGAGTGCCACCGCCAGCACTGCCTGAAGCCCCTCAACTCCCACTATAAATAGCTAGGTTCTCTCTTCTGAAAATCAGAGGGGAAACCGGGAGAAAATGCAAAAAATGCTTATTTTGCTACAAAAATTCTATCCAAAATCACTTTTTCATATCCAAATCCTTTCAACAACCAAAATAATTTCAATTTAAAATTTTTATTATTTGTTTTGAGTTCCTAATCCGAAGTGGAGCTCAGATTCGGAGCCAAGCTCGCCTCGTCCGCAAAAAAAATCAAGAAAAACAAAGGTATAATTCCTTTATCTTGCAATTTTTAAATTCTAAATTTAGATTTAGAATTTATCCTATTGTCACGCCTTTATTTGGATCTAAATTTTATTAATTTAAAATTTGAATTAAATTAATAAACTAAATAAACCTCTTTTGAGTAAAACCCCTCCTTCGTAAGAAGGAAAAACTGCGTGGGGTTTGATTCCCATTTAAAGGGATACGCAAGCATGCCATCTTTAAGGTATCAACTCCAAAATATTTTAAATAATATTTTTCCCTTTTTATTTATTTATTTTATTGCTTTATATTTCTTTTATTAAATTAATTGAGGAATATGTGATTTTTCTAGTACTCATAAGGGTTAGAGAAAATATCCTCTTATCATATTTTATTTTCTATTTATTCATTTATTACTTATCATCCATATAATATTTGCATCATTTATAATTATTTCATTCATCATTTTTATTCCTATTCATGCATACATAAAGTTATTTTGTACTTTAGCCAAGCTTATAAAATTAAAATGTTTATTACTAAAACTTAATCCCCGAGCCCACTTTGGTCACTCGTGGATTAGTGTCTTTTTCATTGGAATAAAATAAATAATTTGGAGTTATTTCATTTGGGTTTTCTTTTAATTTTCCCAATTAAAAATAAATAAAATCAAAGTGGCGACTCCTGGTCACATAAAGCGAAAATACAAATTCCAATTTTCCAAGAGCTCACAGTGGGTTCCAGATTGCGTGGAGTTTCTCCCGAAGAGCATTTCGATTCCTGTAGCGGATCGGACCGGTGCTCGGGCGAGACCTCACAGTTGGTGACTCCACTGGGGACAATTAAATCTTTTTCAAAATAAAAGATAAAAGTGGATTACTTTTGGTAAAAATAAAGTTTTGTCTTTAATTCAAAATAACTTTCCATGCATCATTACATATGGACTCTTAGTCCAAAATCCTAGTTTCTTAGGAAAACAATGGATAGAAAGTAACATCGAGTGGGTAACCCTCCTTGGGTCTATTCACCGATAGTGAAATCATCTAGCCCACAACGAATCCTTTAAATCCTTTTTAAAGGTGTAACGAGTATGCACATACCATTGGACCCACGTGAGGCTCATTGATTCACATGTGATTAGGTATATAGCTGCTCTAGTGTGACGGGTACCCTATCTAAACCACCAAACCTTTTCATGTAATGAACTTAGAACCTAACCTTAGGTTGTATGTTCCATAAAAGCAAAAACCTTACACAACTGCATCTTTATCATGCATCCATATTGCACAACATACATTCATTTTAAGTGGAATCTTGAACCAAAGAAGGGTCAAACACTTTCACTTTGACCCAATCAGCTTCGCCCCACAAATCTTAAGCCCAAAAACTTGGCAAAATTCCCAAAGCCCAATACCTTTGGGCTCAATATGCTAAGCCCAAAACCTTGGCAAAATTCTCAAAGCCCAATACTTTTTGGCCTAACATACAACCCTAAGCCCAAAGCCTTGGTCCATCCTACCTAAGTAAATCCTAAAGCCCAAAAACTTGGCAAAATTCCAAAAGCCCAATACCATTGGCTCAATAATCAATTCTAAGCCCAAGACCTTGGCAAAACCCCAAAGCCCAAAACTGTTGGCCCATAATTCCAAAAGCCCAATACCATTGGCTTAACAATCAATCCCAAAGCCCAATACCTTTGGCCCATCATCCCTAAAGCCCAATACTTTTGGCCCATCATACTCAAAGCCCAAATAACAGTTGGCACACAACACCATAAGAGATCATTTTCCCTCAGAATCTATATACTATTACCCGCATATCACCTCTTCACCAAACACTTACTGAGTTTCTTTTGATTTTGCAAAGGTACCAATGGCTAATCCAACTGACATGGCTGCCCTAACAACATTCATGACCAATCTCTTTCAAAAGCAAGAAGAGAATTTTCAAGTAATTCTGAATGCTCAACAAGCTCGATTCGAAGAACAGAGGCAATCCATCATCGGAGAAGTACAGGCAATGGTTAATCAAGCTAGCCTCAATCCAACTAATCCAAACACAGTTTTGGACCAGACTACCCCAAATTTGAATCGGGCTAACCCTAATCCAGTCCAAGTCCCTGCCTGCACTACCTCTGTGCCAAACACCCAGTTGCTTATGGCGAAATTTGAAGCGATGGAGAAAGCCATCAAATCCTTAAAGCTCCACAATGACTTGATTGATGTGGACAACTTAGCCTTGTTCCCTAATGATAAGCTTCCACCCAAATTCAAAATGCCTGAACTTGAGAAATTTGATGGAACTACTTGCCCTAAGACTCATCTGATGATATATGTGGGGGCAATGCAGCCTTTAGGACTTAACAACGAGCTCCTTACACAACTATTCCAACAATCATTAACTAGTGCAGCATTGAGATGGTTTCTTTCACTGGACAAAAACCAGAAAGGGACATGGGATGATATCTATCTAGCCTTTCTCAAGCAATATCATTACAATAGTGAAGTGGATGTCACCAGGTGTGATTTGCAAACCACCAGACAACTTCCAAATGAATCCTTCTCCACGTTCCTTACAAGGTAGAGGGCTAAAGCTGCTCAAATGGTAAACAGACCAACATAACAAGAATAGGTGGACATCCTTGTCAAGAACCTACTCCCAGCTTACCAAACCCATCTGGTAACCCAATATATGCCCACCTTCAAAGCATTGGTGGCAACTGCATCTAAGGTTGAAGATTGCATCCAAAGTAGATCATTTCAACCCGAATTCTCCACCACCAATCTGAATAGTGATGAAGAAACTGAATTCCATGACCTTTGAGGTTAAGTCTGACATGCCTCAATCTCATCTTCCATTTCAAACCTGAAGCCATGTTTCCATACATCTTTACCAAAGTGAAAAACAGACCTCACCTCACCTCACCTCTATCCAAGTAGCATGTTATGGAGGAGTTCAAGCTCAGTTGATCTGACCTATCTAAGATTGAGTCTAAGTCCGAATCCGAGTCCAAATCCAAAATCGAGTCTGAGTCCATATTCTGAGTCCGAGTCCAAATTGAGTCCAAATCCAAATCCAAAATCAAGTCTGAGTCCATATTCAAAGTCCATGTTCAAAATCCAAGTTTGAGTTTGAGTCTGTCATTTATAAATCTGAGTCTTTGTACTATATTCTCCTTTTGCAATAAAATATTTATATGCATTTCTCTATTCTCATCTTTCCTGATTAATCTGAAAAATCATAAAAAAAAAAAATCAAATCAATAAATTTTGGCAAGCATAAGCATTTCACCATGAAATCCACCATGATTTGAAAACAATCAAGACTTGAGGGATTCTTGTACCCATATCAACAGTCGCTTCGCCAGATCCTAACCAAAGGATAGTCAAGATAATAAAGAACACCAAATGGTGATCTCTTCAATAAAAGCAATCAAAGCTAAAGGCAATCTAATAAAGTTACCCATCGCACTTTTGGGTAATCAAACATCAAACCTCAACAAAGGGCAATTCCAAAAGGACCCGATGTCCTCATAAAGTTTCTCTCTGGACCAAGAATTCAATATAATGGTCTACATAAAGATCAAAGCTCCAAGACGAAGGACAACAGAAGCCCAAATCATGGTGGAATAATCTTTAATTGCCAAAATTAATTGATTAACTCGCTAAGTTGAAAACCCGAAAGGGCAACTTAGGCAAAAATTAAAGAAAGCTCGCTAAGTCGAAAACCCAAAAGGGCGACTTAGGCAGAAATTAGAGCAAGCTTGTCAATTTGAAAAATCGAAAGGGAGGCTCGGGCAAAAGTTAGAGCTAAAGAAAAATCATTATGTTCTTTATGCCTTTATCCCACATTGAAGGCATATCATCATCTTCTGGCTAATCCCTCATCAGGGGGCACGCCTTTTGAATTATCTTCTATCAATCCATCACGTAGCCCTTATCATTCAAAGGGGGGCATATCAATCCTTTCATTCGTCACATCTCTTAGCTTAAACAACTAAGTAACCCTTATCATTCATTAGGGGTATATCCTTCAAAAAGCTTGTCATAAAAGCTACATTGCTCCTATCATCAAAGGGGCATGTCTTCTGAGTCGTCGTCCAAAATCAATCCAGAGTCTTCTCAAGAGTCCTGTCACTCTAAGAATCTGAGACAATAAGATAAATTGTGCTTTTCTTCTCCATAAATCATGCTACAAAAGCAAAATCATACAACCTCCCCAACACTGATCAAAAGGGTTTAAGCCAAATAAGGCTTACCATATTTTCAAACCCAAGTCTCCTTGGTAAAATCCCATGGGCCAAGCCCACCAGAAACCCAAGTCTTCTTGGTTAAATCTTCCAAGGGGCTTCCAAATCTCCTTGGTTAAATCTTCCAAGGGACAAGCCCACCAAAAACTCAAATTTCCTTGGTAAAATATCATCTTATAAGGGTAAAACCCATCAGAATCCAAAGTCTCTCAGGACTCATGAATCTTTTTAAACCCAATTTTCCTTGGCACAATACCATCTTACAAGAGGGCCAAGCCCGTCAGCAGAACCAAAAATCCCAAGTCACTCAGGGCTCTTGATCCTTGAAGCCCAGTTTTATTGGCAAAACCAAAGCAATGACTCTTAAAGGTCTATCATCCTCAAGCTGATTAAAGAGGGCCCAAGCCAGTCAAAGTCCCTCTCGAGAAAATCATGTCCAAGTCATTTGGACAAAACAAAATTAAATGGCAAGTCAGACAGTCCTTCTAAGCCCAAACCACCTTGGCATGACATACCATCCATCCAAGTCCACGTCACCTTGGCAAGTCAAATAGTCCTTCCAAGCCCAAGTCATCTTGGCAAGACATACCATCCATCCAAGCCCAAGCCACCTTGGCAAATCAGATAGTCCTTCCAAGCCCAAGCCACCTTGGCAAATCATACTATCCCTCTAAAGCCAAAATCTCCTTGGCAAAAATATCTCTAAAATCCAAGCCATTTGGATAAGCAAAATCAAGCTTGCAAGCCAATTGGTCAAGACACCTTCAAAAGTCTTGTTCAAAAGCAGGCTCTTAAAGATGGGTCACACAAAGCCGACCTACAAATCTTAAACCTTTAAGAAAGGCAAAACCCTGACTGAGCCCTCTAACGCAAAACCTGACCCAGCCTTCCAAGATAACCTTCCAGGCCATACCTAACTGAGCCTTTCAAGCATTATCACTTCCAAAATAGGCCAAACCTGACCCAGCCTTCCAACACAGGCCAAACCTGACTGATCCTTCTAAGGCAAAACCTAACCCAGCCTTCCAAGATAACCTTTCAGGCCATACTTGACTAAGCCTTCCAAGCATAACCTCCTCCAAGGCCAAAACCTGACCCCTTCCTTGACTTTCAACCTCGGGCCAAACAACCGGGCCACTGTCCTTTATCATTCCAAAATGGGGGCACCTTCTTCTACAAAGATCAATACTTTTATACCAAATTGACCGTTCAAAGGTTCAAGATATCTAGTTCATCATTTTTGCATAGTCAGAAGCATTTTACATTAAACAGGTCGCTAATCAGAGCTTCTGACAAAGAAAGAAACATCATCCTATCAAAGAGGATAATCATTTCTTCCTACCAGAAAAGACCAATCCATCCAAATCATCCCATCAAACAGGATCATTTTCAAATCTTCAGAATTGTCTACCAGATAGATCAATTCTAACGAAACCCAGACTCAGACCGAGACCACTTCCCAAACATACCGAGGGGAATTTCCTTTGCTCAAACCAATCAATTATAATCGCCAAGACATACTAGCATCAATCAATCTCAACTTCAAAATCATACCTATCCTAAGACAGCCTTAGGATCAACACCTTAAAACTGAAAAAGGTTTTCCTTCCAAAATCAGACCCATCCTAAGATAGCCTTAGGATATTTTACCCAAATAGACAGGAATATCACTTTCATTCCTAAATATGTCTAAACACCAACCTAGACATCGCTTTGGTTCCTTGTTCCAACCATACTCCCTAGGTTCACTATCATCAGAATCACCTTTTTGAACAAAGCTAATTCTGATAAGGAGGCAGCTGTGAACCCTTAAATTTACACCCCAAGACGATCGATTTTCAATTACAAACCCATAGAATCAAACCGGGCCCAAATCAAATCAGAAACGGGCTTAAACCAAACAACACAGTACAAAATCGAGTTGATTAAGATAAACCAAACCAAACCAGACTGTGTCAAGTCAAAACCACTTGATTGGTGCCACCGATTTTCAATTATGAATCCATAGAATCAAACCGGACCAAATTCGAATTAGAAACAGACCAAAACAGTGTAAATCAGGTCAAACCGATCGGTCCGGACTGAACTTGACCGGGCTAAGGCAGTGGCCGCCTGGGCGGCACCGCGCGGTGCGCCAGGCATGCCGCCAGGTACTCGGAAGGCCAGGAGTGCCACCGCCAGCACCGCCTGAAGCCCCTCAGCTCCCTCTATAAATAGCCAGGTCCTCTCTTCCAAAAATCAGAGGGAAACCGGGAGAAAATGCAAAAAATGCTTATTTTGCTACCGAAATTCTATCCAAAATCACTTTATCATATCCAAATCCTTTTAACTACCAAAATAATTTCAATTTAAAATTGTTATTATTTATTTTGAGTTCCTAATCCGAAGTGGCGCTCATATCCGGAGCCAAACTCGTCCCGTCTGTAAAAAAGCCAAGAAAAACAAAGGCATAATTCCTTTTTCTTGCAATTTTTAAATTCTAAATTTAGATCTAGAATTTATCCTGTTGTCACACCTTTATTTGGATCTAAATCTAAAAAGATCTAAATTTTATTAATTTAAAATCTGAATTAAATTAATAAACCAAATAAATCTCTTTTGAGTAAAACCCTTCTTTCGCAAGAAGGAAAAACTGCGTGGGGTTTGATTCCCATTCAAAGGGATACGCAGGCATGCCATCTTTAAGGTATTAACTCCAAAATATTTTAAATAATATTTTTCCCTTTTTATTGTAATACCCCGAACATTCATGTATTAACCTCTAATTGATGATTTGAATGAGTTACAAGCGTTGTTGCATATGAATTGAGAAAGCAGGGTTGATCTTCGACCTTCGGTCTTCACCATTGGTCTTCGACCTTCAGTCTCCGCCATTGGTCTTCAACCTTCGGTCTTCGCCATTGGTCTTCGACCTTTGGTCTTCGCCATTGGTATTCGACCTTCGACCTTAGTCTTTGGTCTTCGACCTTCGACCTTCGTCTTTGGTCTTCGACCTTCTCCATAGATAGAGTACAATGATAATATGATATGAATGATTT
>CATKHJ011275787.1:0-18300 GCA_949750685.1 Vernicia montana | reverse complement strand
GTCTGTTCAAGATTTTAAGATCTCCTAACAAGATTCAGTTCAACATGACGATCTAGTGAACAGAAGTAATTTTACAAGTTATCAATATATATACTAAATGGATCAAATAATATAATAAAAATAATCTTTTTTATTAATAATTTTTCTTATATTTATTAAAACTTAAAACTAATGTTTAGAAGAATAATCAAGTTGAGTCGAGTTGAAATAGTTATTTATTGAAATTCGACTTGACTAGGAATTAGAAAACTAAAGTTTAAAATTTAACTCAAGTTAAATCGAGTTTTTATTTTGAAACTCGAACTTGATTTGAATGAATTCTGAAAGTATTTGAATTCAACTTTATTAAATTAAATTATTATTAAAAAATAAATTAACTTATTTATTAATGTTAAAATAAAATTCGAATAAATTTAAATTTGAGATTAAATTAATAAATTATTATATATGATATAAAATATATTTAAAATTATATAAAATTTTAATACTCAATTAATCTAACTAAGTATTATAATAATCAAACTCGATTTAGCATGTCACCTAAATTACTCGAATTCAGTTTGACTCCATTAAAATTGAATATTTTCCGATAAGTTGTCAAATTCCTGCTCTAGTATCTAAAAGAGGAAAAAATACAGTATGGCCTTCTAAAATTTATTTTTTAAAATTAAAAATCTTTTCCTAATCAAAAAGCTGTTATTTATCAGGATTTCCTTGGAAATTCATAAAGAAAAAACAAGGGGTCCACAATATTTTGGAAACATTATACTATATTACTATTTAAATGGACCAGGTAAGCGAATGATCAACAGGATGAAGCAGCGATTCCTCCAATATTAACCAACCATCAGCATTCATTCACCTCTTTCTCTACCTCTGCCGTTTATCTCTTTTATTTCATTTTTCTTGGGCATATCTTACCCATCAAAAGCCTCTCTTACACTTCAAAAACTCAATCTCTAAGCTTATAAAAATGGTTTAAACATCTAAAATTTCAAGAATCTTACATTCAGGTAAGAGTAAGATTTTCTTGGAAAGTGTGTCTAGTATGGTTGTTGTTTAGTGATGAAGAAACATACCCAGAAGCTGGTTTTTATATTTTTGCTGCAATTTGATATCAAGATTTGTAGAATTTGTCTAAGTACTTATCTTTTTTTTATTATTTTTCAATTAATGGAACAGTTGAAAAAAAAATGGATAGAAGAGCTTTTGATGATAGAAGAAGAATTGGGACAGTGAAGGCAGCCATTAATATGTACGGAGAAAGAATTCTTGAAGGTACTTCTTCACTGAAGAAACCCCAGATTGATTTATCTGAGGTATGTTTCTATTAAGCCCGTCTTTGTTAATTTTATTCGCTATATAGCTCTGTTTATGGAATTCTTGGTAAATTCTGTGTTTTGAAATTTATTTATTTTTAGAAATCTTCTTCAAGAGCCAAAGAGCTGCATATTGCAAAAAGAGACATGGTTAAATATAAAGAGAGTAGAAAAGTAGCAGAGTCAGTAAAAGCTCAAGCAGAATCTGAGCTCTCAAATGCTAAAAAAACTGTGAAAGATCTTGCTTTACAAATCGAGGAATCAAACTCCAAGGCTAAAGCAAGGATTAGAGATGTAGAAAAGCTAAAGAAATCGAGTAAGCGTGAAGAAAAGGTTTTGGATGCTAAGAGTGTTGAGAGTCACCAATATGCAGAAATGATGAGAGAATTGGAATACGTGAAGCAAGAACTGAGTAAACTTAAGCTTGATATGGCTTCTGTTTTGGAAGAGAAAACAAGGGCTGAGAAGGAAATTGAAGGGTCAAGTTCTAAATTGTGGTCTAATTTGAGCTCTGCAGAAGCTCTTAGGAAGGAGATTGAGGAATTAAATGAGGAACAAGTTCTTATTGAATTGGCTCGAATCGAGGCATTGAAAGAGTTTGGAGAAATTGAGGCTCAAAGAGAAAAGGAGGCTAGTGAATTCTCATTTGCAGTGGAAGAGAGTAAAAAGAAAATGAAGGATGTTATTGAGGAAATTGACAGATCAAAAGAGGTTGAGTCTAAATTGGCTGTTACATTAGCGGATGTAAATGTGTTACAGAATGAACTAAAGCTTGTTAAAGAAATAGAAAAAAAGGTACTGAGAAATGATAGTTTGAAGCATTCAGGAGGCAGTTTTCGAAAAAGCGATAAATTAGAGGATATGCCTTCGTTGAGTTCAATCACAGAAGAGTTGGAGGAAGCAAAGAAAGAATTGGGTGCAATTAGAGAAGAGGGCTTTCAGTTCATGGCCTCAATGGATATTATAAGGAGTGAGCTTAAGCATGTCACAGAAGAAACAGTTCGGTTGAAGAGAACAGAACAGAAGGCAGATTTAACTGTTCAGAATCTAAATTCAAAGCTTCTCAGAGCAAAAACTAAGCTGGAAGCTGCATCTGCAGCTGAGGCAAAGGCTAAATCAATTGTATCCAATCTGTCTCTCACTCTTGAACAGTTGAAAACAGAAGCAGAAGTGGCTAAGAAAGAGAAGGAACTTATTAATGCAGAAACTGCCAATATCAAGGCAGAAATTCAAAAAACTGAGTCTGAAATAGACTTTACTGAAGGAAAATTGCAGGCTGCAATGCAAGAACTTGAGGTGGTCAAAGCATCAGAAGCTTTAGCTCTTGAGAATCTGCAAAATCTTATAGAGAATGCCATGAGAGCTAGAGCTTCTACTTCTCAACAAAATTCCTCAATTACCATTTCAAAGTTTGAGTACGAGTACTTAACTGGACGAGCAGTCAGGGCTGAAGAAATTGCAGACAAAAAGGTTGCTGCAGCTCAAGCTTGGGTTGAAGCATTGAAAGCCAATGAGAAGGAGATATTGATGAAGATCGAATTAGCTCATAGAGATATCCGAGAGACTAGGGTGAAGGAAGAGGAGCACGTGTATAGAACTGAGAGGTCTCTTTCTGCAAAGAGAGCAGTAGAAGGGGAAATGAGTAACTGGAGACACAAGCGTGAGAAAAATGCACAAGGTGAGAACTTGGAACGGCCATTGCAGAGAAAATCCATGAAAAGTAATGGAAATGCTACTCCAAGAAAGTCCATGAAAGGTAATGGTAATTGGACTCCATCGAAACATGGAAAGGTTCGAAATTCTGCTTCTCCAGCAGTTCGAACGACTCCAGGATCAACTTCTTTCATTATCAGAAAAAAGAAAAAGGTGATGCCAAATTTAGCCAAGTTTTTTAGTGGCAAGAGAATTGGCAAGGATTTATAGGATGATTCAACATCCTTGAGAACTTATTTATGCACTATGCTTCATGTCTAAGTTCCTTCTTGATTCAGTTAAAACAAAAAAAAAAAAAGCTGCATACTTTGAGCATTGCAAGATAATATGTCAATTGATGTTTTAATTGGGGCTTGTCTTCCAAGTTCCATCAGCTTCACTTTTTCATTGTATAGTAACTGCAACTTGTGAAAGAGTCATTTTCTTGATTCTAATTGCAGATATACCATCTGCTATAAGGCACTGAAGATTTAAATATCCCTTTAGAAAAGAAAAAAATTCATTTAAATCCTAGTTTCTGATATGTTCTGTTTTTATTTTCTATGGATGTGCAGCTTTTGATTACTGTTATTAACAATCAAAAGTCATTGGATTATAAAATCTAGCAGCCAACTGAATATAATTTATAAAAAAAAGCTATAAACTATAAATTTCTAATAATTTCCAAGAACTTTCAAGATATGGAAGAGGAGAAAATGAGCTACATTCATCATTAAAACTTAACAAGGATTTAAAAAAATAAAACTAAGTAGAACATTTTGAATCATTAAGGTAGGATCCACATTCATAACTTTCAAACTAAACAGATAGAAGATAAGCTATAAACAACATTAATTAACAAGAAAGAATAGGATAACCTCCTAAATTCATAAATTGTATAATAAAAAAAATGGTAAATGGTTCTATCCATTGGGTTGGGCCATTGTGGAACTCAAAATAGGAGAGGAATAATGAATTGTTTATATTACGCTGGCTATCTTAAGAATATACAAAGATACTATATATAATACAAAGTGTTATAGTTATAATAGAATACAACCACTAATAGATAACAACATGGTATAACCACTAATGAATAACAACACGGTATAATCACTTATCTATTGATACGCCTCCACAAGCTGAAGGAGGAATGGAATGTAACTGAAGCTTGGAAACAAAATGCTGAAATGATTGTTTAGACAGTGGCTTTGTAAGAACGTCCACTAATTGATCTAAAGAAGAAATAGTACCAACAGTGAGCTCCTTTTTTGCAATTGAATGGCGAACAAAGTGGAAATCAATTTCAATATGTCGAGTTCTCGCTTGAAATACAGGATTGCTGGACAAGAAAACAACATCAACATTATCACACCATACATGTGGAGGTTCAACCAACTGAACTCCTAGCTCATTTAGCAATTTAACCAACCACTTTATCTCCACACAAACATTTGCTACAGCCTTAAATTCATATTCTGCATATGAATGTGCCACTGTTTGTTGTTTGCGTGAATTCCATGCAAGTAAATTCTTACCAAGAAAGATTAGATATCCTCCAGTAGATCGACCATCATCAGGGCATCCAGCCCAATCAGCATCACTAAAAGCAGTTAAACTATTAAGAGATCCCTTGGTAATGAATAAACTTTTACAAACTGTGCCTTGCAAATTCCTTAATACACGCTTGAGTGATTGGAGATGAATATCAGTTGGCTGATGCATAAATTGACAAAGTTTATTAACTGAATAAGAGATATCAGACCGAGTTATAGTAACATACTGTAGGCTGCCACAACATTGCCTATATTGTGTTGCTTCATCATTGGACAAAAGTTTGCCTTGATCCTTAGATAGCTTAGTTCCAGTTGCCATTGGAGTAGCACATGGTTTGCAATTGATCATTCCTGCCTTGGATAAAATGTCATCAATATATGATTTTTGAGACAAATACAATCAAGAGTCATGTGAAATAATTTTTATTCCAAGAAAATAATGGAGATCACCCAAGTCACGTAAAGAGAACTCATTGGAGAGTTGAGTTATGATGGAATTAACAACATCCATATTACTTCTTGTAATCACCACATCATCAACATATATTAATAAAAAGCAATGGCAGTTAATAGTGTTACAAAGAAATAATGAAGAATTGGCATGTGAAGCAACAAAACCCATTCGAATAAAAAAATTACTCAGTCATTGATACCATGCTCTCGGGGCTTGTTTAAGTCCATACAAGGACTTTCTCAACTTACAAACATAATCTAGATACTGCTTGTTCATAAAGCCATGAGGTTGAGCCATATAGATTGTTTCCTCCAAATTTCAATGTAAAAAGGCATTACTCATATCAAATTGCCTAAGTGTCCATCCCCGAGAAATTGCAACTGATTTCACTGTTCGTATTGTCACTGGCTTAACCACAGGACTAAAGGTCTCATTGAAGTCCAAACCATATTCTTGTGTGTATCCTTTTGCTACTAAATGTGCCTTGAGTCTCTAAATTTTGCCATTTGCATGTCTCTTTATTTTATAAACCCATTTGTTTCCCACAATATTTTCAGAAAGAGGACGAGGTACAAGATCCCAAGTATTATTGTTTTGTAATGCTTTCATTTCAACTTCCATGGCATTACACCATTCCAAAAATTTGTTTGCCTATGAGAATGATGTTGGTTCGGTTGTGATATGGTCTAGATGGTCAATAGTAGTGGTGAGGAAAAGATGCTTGTAAGACGGTGGTTTGAATGGTCAAAGTTGCATAAGGTGTGTGTGAATGGATTTAGGGGTAGGGATTATCAAGTTTGGTTCTTGCAATTTTGATTGAGAAGCATCTGGTCTTGTAGTAGAATTAAAATCTACAAAGAGTTTAAGACCAAGTGGTTCAAGAATATGTGGAGAGGCTGGAATTTTAGATGGAGTTGAAGATGGGGATATGTGAAGTGTTCGAGATAGAATTGGACTTAGAGTTGGATTTCAGTTGTTTGGTGTTTGGTTTGGGGTTGGAGATTGTGGTGGAGTGTTACTAGTATAAGGGTAAGGATGAGAAGAAGTGGGAGAGGAAGAATCCGAATTATCTGAAGATACTGCAGGAATTGTGAGTTGATGAGGATAAGAAATTTGAAGCCAAGGTGATGTAGCCAAATTACCATATTGAGCATGCTTTGTTGAAATTGGAAGTTGTTTAAAGGGAAACAACTTCTCATCAAACTCCACGTGCCTAACAAAATAAATTTTTCTTGTATCCTTGTCAAGACAACGATAGCCAAGATGAAATGGTGAATATCCCAAAAAAACATATTGTTTGGAACGAAAAGAGAATTTATGTCTATTGTATGGGTGAAGTAGGGGATAGACAGCACAACCAAAAACCCGAAGAAATAAATAGTCATGAATTTTTGAAATAAAATTTGAAATGGAATTTTATTGGATAGGGAACTAGAAGGCATTCGGTTGATAAGAAAAACTACAGTTTCAAAAGCAAATTCCCAATATTTAAAAGGAGCACCACAATGTCCTAACAAAGCTAGACCAATATCAACAACATTACGTATTTTTCTTTTTGTTGTCCCATTTTGTTCATGAGTATGAGGACAAGTAATTATATGTATAATTCCTGCTTCTTGAAAATATTTGTTCAAAGGTCGAAATTCTCCTTCCCAATCCGAATTAAAAGCTTTGATTTTTGAATCAAATTGTTTTTCAACCATTACTTGAAATTGCCGAAAAATTGAATAGACTTCACTTTTACATTTGATAGGAAATAACCAAGTAAATAAAGAGAAATCATCTATAAAAATGACAAAATATTTATGTCCTGAAGAAGAAAAAGCGGAGCAGATCCCCAAACATCAGAGTGAATCAACTCTAATGACTTTGAACTATGATGATGAGTCAAAGAAAGTGAAATTCTATGTAATTTCCCTAAGCAACAAGACTCACATTTATTAGATGAAATCTTATTAGAAGTACACGGCAATTGAAAATCTCTAACTAGACAATGAACAATTTGATAATATGGGTGTCCAAGAAGGCTGCGGCATTCAAATTTTGTTTCTTAAAAGCATTGCTGAGCTTGTAAAGCCCTAACTCACTTGTTCCTTGCAGCATCGTTTTCTTGGTAATATGATCCTTCACAAAACAATGGTTAGGATGAAACTCAAAAAAATAGTTATTATCACAACAAAATTTTTGTGCAGATAATAAAGGTTTAGTTATATTAGGAACATGTAACACATCATTTAGGGCAAATTTTCTTAAAGGAGAAGTAAAAGCACCCGAACCAATATGAGTAATTTTCAAACTTGTACCATTACCTACAACCAAACCATCATTACCTTTATAATCATCAGAAACGCTCAATGAAGTTAAGTCAGGTGTAACATGATGGCTAGCTCCCGTATCAGGGTACCAAGAATGATCATTCACCGAGTGAGAACTTTCATATGATGGTGTCGGCAAAGGGTTCAATTCCTGCCTTATCTTTATTGCTTCCCAACCAAATAGCCTTCATTGTACCAACACAACTTAATCAAACCTTTTCCATTAAACTTAATTCTAAGAATTATATTCACTGGAAATTGCAATTCACCCAACTACTAATTTTTTACAATCTTCATGGTATTCTTGATGGATCCGAACCTGCACCTCCTAAAGAAATTCTTAATCCCACCAATAATCAAACTGAGGTAAAACTTGGTTATATGACATGGTTTGGAAAAGATCAAATCTTATTCTTTTGGCTGCTATCTTTCATAACAGAGGAAATCTATCCTCACTTGATTGGTTTGAAAACTTCATCTGAAATTTAAGCAGCCTTAGCTTCGGCCTATGGAGTTGTTAGCAATGCTCAACGTACACAACTCCATATAGAACTTCACAATCTCTCCAAAGATGATAAATCGGTATCCGAATATCTATTCCAAGCCAAGTCAATTGCAGATTCCTTGGCTTAAGCAGGAATTGAAGTGGTAGATTGAGAAGAAGAAACTATAGAAGAAGAAGAAAAAGAAGAAGAAGATGACATATTGTTTGGCTCTGATACCAACTCAAAATAGGAGAGGAATAATGAATTGTTTATATTACGCTGGCTAACTTAAGTATATACAATGATACTATATATAATACAAAGTGTTATAGCTATAATACAATACAACCACTAATAGATAACAACATGGTATAACCACTAATGGATAACAATACAATATAATCACTTATTCGTTGATAGTGGATGTCTACTGGCTTGCCCAATCCAAGCCTAGCAAGCCAAGCTGACAATAGTGAAGGCTTGGGCAGATTCTAAATGTTTAGTGGAATGAAATTTCGTAACTTCATCTAGTTAATGGATTAAAGTCATACCTTCTGGTGAAGAGTGGAGACAGATAATTAGGTGGGTCTAAATTTATGTGTATGGAGTTTACTTTTAGTCAAGTCTACATCCCAGAAACTAAAACTTTTCTAATTTCTGTCACTGTTTCAATTTTGATTTCTTCGATTGGGGTGTAAGGAAAAGATTTGAATTTGCTTTTGGGGCTGGTTCTTTTTTTTTTTTTTTTTTAATATCAGTAATCGAATATGGCTGATGCACTTGTTTCTGCACTTGCAAGTACGTCTTGACAAATTTGAAGTCTTTTGCACTTGGTGAGTTTGCAACTATTTGGGGTTTGAGAACTGAGGTCTGGAATCTTGAAATCACATTCAATAATATCAAAGGTGTGGTTCATGATGCAGAAGAGAAGCAATGGAAGAATGAGGCTATCAAGAATTGGCTTCGAAACAAATAATCTTGCGATAAGAAAAGATACTTCTTGCTAGTGAAAAATTAGGTAAATTTTCTTAACAATAAGAGTGGAAGCTACCACTTAAATTAAAGAGTAGTAGGGAAAAATTAGATGCTATAGTGAAAAAGATAAGTTTCACTTAACAATAAGAGTGGAAGCTGCTGGAGATAAGGAAGTGAGTAGCTTAGATTGGCGACAGACCACCTCGCTAGTTAATGAGTCTGAAATTCTTGGAAGAGGTGTAGAGAAAGAGAAGCTCATCAACATGGTGCTTTCCAATTCAAATGATTATTCTATTTATGTTGTATGTGTCAATAAAGGTGGGTGTCTAAATTAAGTTGTCTAATCTATTCACATTGTTTAATGGTATGGTCAGAAGTTTGAAAGAAGTGCGTTATATTCCATATATAAAGCAAAATCTCATCTCTGTTGGGGCTCTAGAATCCAAAGGCTACAAGGTCAAATTTGAAAATGGAATAATGAAAATTATTCATGGAGCAATGGTGATCTTAAAAGCCATCAGAAATCAGAATTTGTATTACTTGAAGGGAGATACAATTACTGGTAACATTGCTGCTGCTATTGCCGTTGATTCAAAATCAACTGCAGATACCACCATTCTTTGGCATATGCAGTTGTGGCATACTGGAGAAAAGTCTATGCAGACTTTAGCCAAATAAGGGCTACTGAAAGGTGCCAAGACCTACAAATTAGAATTCTATGAATATTGTGTTTTGGGCAAGCAGATAAGAGTCAAGTGTGGCATAGCAATCCATAATATTGGTGGAATACTTGATTATATTCACTCAGATGTGTGGGGACCATCTAAGACATCATCAATTGGAGAAAACCACTACTTCATTTCTTTCGTTGATGATTACTCTAGGCATGTGTGGGTGGACACCATGAAGCATAAGGATGAAGTCCTAGATATCTTTATGAAGTGGAAGAAATTAGTAGAAACTCAAACTGATAGAAATATCAAAGTACTCCTTTCAGATAATGGTGGAGAGTAAAAAAGTGATCCATTCTTACAAGTATGTCAGAACGAGGGAATTGTAAGACACTTCACATTTCGATAAACACCGCAACAAAATGGGGTGGATGAACTCATGAATCGTATACTATTGGAGAAGGTACGATGTATGTTGTCCAATGCTGGATTGGGCAAACAATGTTGGGCTGAGGCTTTAAACTATGCGTGTCATATTGTGAATAGATTACCTTCATATGCAATTGACGGAAAGACTCCAATGGAGAAGTGGAGTGGATAGCATGCTCAAGATTATGATTTCCTTTATGTATTTAGGTGTCTTGCTTATTATCATGTCAAAGATGATAAGTTGGATCCTCGAGCAAAAAAAGCTATTTTTATAGGTCGTAAAAGTGGTGTAAAAGGATACAAGTTATGGGATTCAAAAGATAAAAAATTTATCTTGAGCAAAAATGTCACTTTTGATGAGGCTTCAATGATAAAGCCTAAGGGTTCTCAGCAGGTGGAGAACACGTCCACTGAAATATTGCAGCAGGTGGAGATTGATGCATCTCCAAATGATTCAGATAGTTCTGTACTAGAAAAAATGACATCAACAAAAGTGACACCGCATGATGATCATGAAGTTCCAACTGATATCCCAAAAAAAGTTGGAATAGAGGATGATGCAGAAGAACAAATTCCAGTTCAGAAATCTATAGCAACAAGCAGACCACGAAGAAATGTAGGAAAGCCTTCATGGCTTACCACAAACATGGTGATAGCCTATGCACTTCTAGTAATAGACGAGAGTATTCCTACCACATTCAAAGAAGCAATGCAGAGTTCAGAATGTAAGCAGTGGCAGAAAGCTATGGAAGAAAAGATGAAATCTCTTTATCAAAATCAGACCTGGGAACTCGTTGAGTTAAGGGAAAAAGGGCAATTGGAAATAAATGGGTCTACACCAAAAAGCAAGGATCTCCCAATCAAGCAACTCTTCGATTTAAGGCAAGGCTTGTAGCAAAGGTCTATGCTTAAAGGGAAGGTATTGATTACAATGAAGTTTTTTCTTCAGTCGTGAAACATATTTCCATTCATATCCTACTTGCCTTAGTTGCTGAATATGAGTTAGAGTTGGCTCAATTATATGTACAAATGATATTTTTACATGGTGATTTAGAAGAGGAGATCTATATGACTCAGACGTATGGTTTCAAAGTTACTGGGAAAGAGAATCATGTATGTAGATTGATGAAATCTCTTTACGGGTTGAAACAGTAACCAAGGCAATGGTACAAGAGATTTGATTAATTTATACAAAAGAAAAAGTTGATTAGAAGTGAACACGATCACTGTGTTTACTTTAGAAGACTACAAGGTGGAGCTTTCATCTATTTGTTACTCTATGTTGATGATATGCATATAACATCAAAGAATAGAGATGAGATCGAAAGATTGAAAAAGCAGTTAGCTTCAGAATTTGAGATGAAAGACTTAGGAGATGCACAGAGAATACTTGGGATGGAGATCCATAGAAACAAGAAGAATGGGAGTTTTTGGTTGACTCAAAGGTCATATTTGAAGAAGGTGCTAGAAAGGTTTGATATCGATGAAAAAACTAAACCAGTTAGTACTCCTCTAGCTCCTCATTTTAAGTTATGCTCTTCTTCTTGTCCTTCTTCTCAAGAGGAACAAGAATACATGTTTCATGTTCCATATGTTAGTGTTGTGGGTAGTCTTATGTATGTTATGGTGTGTACAGAGCCCGACATATCTCAAGTAGTGAGTATGGTTAGCCGGTATATGCATAATCAAGGAAAAATCCATTGGTTAACATTGAAGTGATTCTCCGATATTTGTATGGGACAATCCACCTTGGGTTATTGTTCAAGAATGGTTGTGGTCAACATTGTATTGGATATTGTGATTCTAATTTTGCTGGAGACCTGGACAAGCGCAGATCAACAACAGGCTACATATTCACATTGGGTGAAGGCCTAATTAGTTGGAAGTCAACTTTACAATCAACAATTGCTCTTTCCAAAATGGAAGCATAATATATGGCAGCAACTGAGGCTGTTAAAGAGGCCATTTGGTTACAAGCCTTGTTGGGTGACTTGGGGATAATTCAGAAAAGTATTGAAGTCTTTTGTGATAATCAAAGTGCTATATTCCTTGCGAAGAATCAAATATATCACGCTCGAACAAAATACATAGATGTGAAATATCATTATGTGAGGGAGATCATTGAAATCGGAGATATGATACTAAGGAATATCGACACAAAAGACAACCCGTTAGACATGTTGACAAAGGTGATTTCAAAATTTAAGTTTCAACATTGTTTGAAACTAATTCAAATTCTTTAAATTGGTTAATCTCTTCTGAATCTTGTGAACTACGGTGGGCTTGATCCCTATTAAGAGGGTACATAGGTAGTCATTTGATGATGCAGCTACTTTTTGGTCCTTAAGAACATTTGAGGACACAAGAAGTTTGTCTCGGCTCAAATTTGGATAAATTTTTACCGAGGTGGAGATTGTCAACAAAGGTGGGTGCCTAAATTAGGTTGACTAATCTATTCACATTGTCAACAAAGGTGGGTGCCTAAATTAGGTTGCCTAATTTAGGTAAAGGAGCACATGTTCTTGGCTATAAATAGCCAAAGGAGAAGGTCATTTTATGTATTCCTCTCATTTTGTAAGTATCCCATTTTTAGAGAGTTTTATGAGTAAAACACAATTTTGAGAGAAAATTGTGAGTTGAGAGAAAATTCAGGGTGTGAAAATTTTCTTATTTATGATCTATTTTGATCTAATTATTTTGAGTATATTGGGATATTTGGGGTGGTGAGATTATATCTCCACATATTTGTATCATCTATTTGTGAGTGAAATACTTTCTTTTATCTCGTGGACATAGGCACATTTTGCCGAACCACGTAAATTTGTGCGTACTTATTTATGTGATTTATTTATTAAATTTATCACTCTATTTCGCTTCCGCGCACAATAATATGTGGTATGGGAGGGCTTGGAAAGACTACACTTGCCCAATTAGTCTACTATAATGGAAGGGTAGATAGTCATTTTGATTTGAGAATTTGGGTATGTGTATCTAACGATTTTTAGATAAGGAGGTTGCTAAGAGCCATTATAGAGTCCATTGAAGGAAACCCTTGTAACAATCAAGAGTTAGATCCCTTACAACGATGCCTCCAAGAAAAGTTGAGTGGAAGGAAACTTTTTGCTCATATTAGATGATGTGTGGAATGAAAACACTGATAAATGGGATGGATTGAACAGTTCATTAAGATGTGGAGCCATGGTGTTATAGTAACTACTCGAATTGAGAAAGTTGCTCTTATGATGTCCACAATTCCTATCCACTACATGAGAGCATTGTCAGATGATGACTCTTGATCTTTGTTTGAGCAGCGTGCATTTGGGTTGGAAAGGAGTGACAAGTTTGTACATTTGGAAACCATAGGAAGAGGCATTATCAAGAGGTGTGGAGGTGTACCTTTAGCAATAAAAGCAATGGGAAGCCTGATGTGCTTCAAAAGAAATGAGAGTGAGTGGTTATCTGTCATGGAAAGTGACATTTGAGATTTTATCAGATGAAGCAAAATTGATTTTGCCTGCCTAAAATTAAGTTATGATCACTTACCACCACATTTGAGACAATGTTTTTCCTTTTGCTATATTATTCCCAAAAGACAATGAAATGAAAAAAGTAGCAATTGATAGAGCTGTGGATGGTAAATGACTTCATCACTTGCAGGGGACCAATGGATTTGCATGACATGGGCAATATATTTTTAAGGAACTAATTTGGAGGTCATTTTTTCAAGACATCAAGGAGGATTTTGAAGGCAACATAACATGTAAAATGCATAATCTTGCACAATCAATTATCAAATATGAGTATTGTGTTCTTGAGCCCAACAAATCATTAGAAGTTTCCAAGGAATTTTGTCACTGATAGTTGTTTATATGTACAAGAGAGCAAGAAGACATGGCTGAAAATCCCAAATTTATTGTGCTGATTTTTTTATAAATGTGAAAGTTTGGTTTATTTCACGAAAAATAAGTCATATGGAGAAAATATTTTTTAAAGAAATTTTTTTAAATATAATATGAAATATTAATTGAAAAATATCAAATTTTTAATTGATAAGACCATAAAAAAAATATAGGAAAAAGTACAAAAAATTACTATGTGATTTGATCATTTTACACTTATAGGTTTGTAGAATTTTTTTTTGATAAAGAAGGGTCTGATGTTTATTCCGTTAGCAGTTTGTGGTCTCTGTCACTAACACCGTTAGTCAATGCTAATATGGCAAAGTCAATGATGATATGGCGTTGACGTGTCACTTGTTGACTCTACTTTTTTTTTTTATCCATGTGGTTATCTAAAAAAATAAAGAAGTGGGACCCACAAGCTCCACGTCAGTGCCACATCATTATTAATTTTGCCACATCAGCATTGACTAACGTTGTTAAAACTGTAGACCTTAAAGTTAGGGTTATAATCGAGCCGAATCCAAGCCTGAACTTTAACTTGCTCAGGCTCGACTCGATATTTTTTTTATGAGCTCGAGTTTGAAAATCATATTTAAAATTGGCTCGTTTAAGCTCGAGTTTGGCTCGTTTAAAAGCTTGTTTATAAATTATAATCAAATTCGATTTGAGTCCGACTCGTTAATAAATTATAATTGAGTTAAGTTCGAGCTCGACTTATTTTGAAACTCGTTTATAGTTTATCAGAATACTCAATTTCCTAAATATTTATTTCTAATAAAATAAATATAACAAAAAATACTTAAAACTAACATAAAAGGAAAAACATCCAATTAATAAAAAAAATATCCAATTAGTAAAAAATATCCAATAATAAAATTTAGCATTATATGTATCACAAATATATTAATTAATAAAAAAGATATTTTTAAAAATTATAATATTATATTATGTTAATTAAGAGTACATATATTTTAGTGAAATTGAATTACCAAAAAGATTATATGAGTATTAAAATATATTTTTTAAAATGTCAAAATAATAATAATCGAACTATTCACGAGTCTATTAATCGATGTGTTCGTGAGTCTGTTCACGAGTTTATAATTAAACTGTTCACGAGCCTAATCGAATCGAGCTTAATTTTGCTTAAATTCGGCTCGTTTATTCCTCGAGTCTTAAAGTAAAGCTCAAGTTTGGCTCGTTTTCAAATGCAAACGAGCTTTTATCGAGCCAAATATCGAACCACTTGTGAACGAGTTTGCTCATTTACACTCTTAACTAAAGTATTAACGGAGCAAACTTCAAACTCATTTTTATCAAAAAAAAAAAAAAAAAAAAAAATTACAAACTTATAAATGTAAAATCATCAAATCACAAAATATTTTTTTTTTGTACTTTCTAGAAAAAAAAAAAAATATATATATATATATATATATATATATATATATATATATAAGGACTTCATACTTTTTAATTTATTATTAAATATAAAATATATATATATAAAGAAATGATAAAATATAATGGCCATGGGCTGTCAGAGGTGGACTAATAGTTTATTTTCTACTCATTTTGTGAAATTTAAAAAAATATTTTCTCTTTTGAAAATAATGAAATAATGTTTGGTAAAATTAAAAATTAAGTATTAAAGTATTGAATGATTTGTTTAAAAAAAATATTGAATAATTTTAGTGATATAATTTTTATATTATAAAAATACTAAAAAATTAATAATTTACTATCTGTGTAAATTTTAAGTTAAAAATTTTGATTTATCATTTTAAATTTAATTGAAATTTTTAAGACAAGTGTTATCAAATAATTTGAAAATTAAAATGAATAAGTGTTAAAAAATTTAATTTTAAATGTTGAATTAAATTATCAAACACCACTTTAAGTTTTTTTTTTTTTTTTTTTTTTTAATAACTTAATTTTGTCTTTGATTAAATTATTTTTTTAGTTTAAAAGTAAAATCAAATCTAAAGTTTTGATAGATTTTAGATTTGATTCTTGTTGATGTTGGGTTTAGATTTTATTTGTAATATATTCATTTTATTTGCTCATGAGACTTTAGAATTATCCCAACTTTGGATCTAATTCCGTGTGGGGGTGTAGGCTGCCTGGGCCAGTATAAACTAAATTCCATCATCTTTTACACTAATTCCTATCATTCACCAAATTACTGATACTGTATTATGGTTTATAATTTTCCATAATAACATTCCAAAGCTAAGAAATTGAAGAAAAATGTTTTGTTAATGGAACATTTTGAATACATTCAAAATGACAAATTAAAAAGACAGAAAATTAGATAAATAGTATCAAAAAGTAAAATGAAATTATGAACTTTCATGACTATTTCCTGTTAGGGGGTAAAAGTCACACCGCGTAGAAAAAAGTTCTCTCACTGCATTTAAGTCATTACCGTGTGGAGCCAGCCGAGTCAATAAGAGTCTACTTTCATTGATGTCTATCGTCTCACATTTTCATTCTCACTTCCCTAATTTTTATCACTGTTTCAGTTTACATTTCTCTGCTCGAGTTCAGTAATCAGATATGGCTGATGCTCTTGTTTCTGCGCTTGCAAGTACGATTGTTGCAAACTTGAATTCTTTAGCACTTGGCCAGTTTGCAATTGCCTGGGGCTTCAGCACTGAGCTGGAGAATCTTGAAAGCACTTTCAGTACTATCCAAGCTGTGCTCTACGATGCAGAGGAGAAGCAGTGGAAGAATGAGGCTGTCAGTAATTGGCTTCGAAAGCTCAAACTTGCTGCTTATGAAGTTGATTACATCCTGGATGAATTTTCAATTGAAGCTCAAAGACGAACAAATCTGAAAAACAGAGTAAGATCCTTCTTTTCTCTTCAAAATCCTCTTGTTTTTAGAGTTCAAATGGCGCATAAATTGAAGAGTGTTAGGGAAAAATTAGATGCTATTGCCAGTGAAAAAGATAAGTTTCACTTAACAATAAGAGCGGAAGCTGCTGGAGATAGACAAGTGCGTAGCTTAGATTGGCGAGAGACCACCTCGCTTGTTAATGAGTCAGAAATTCTTGGAAGAGATGTTGAGAAAGGGAAGCTCATCAACATGGTGCTTTCCAATTCAGATGATTTTTCTGTTTATGCTGTATGTGGCATGGGAGGACTTGGAAAGACTACACTTGCTCAGTTAGTCTACAATGATAGAAGGGTAAAAAGTCATTTTGATTTGAGAATTTGGGTATGTGTATCTGATGATTTTGAGTTAAGGAGGCTGATAAGAGCCATTATAGAGTCCATTGAAGGAAGCCCTTGTAACAATCAAGAGTTAGATCCCTTGCAAAGACGCCTGCAAGAAAAGTTGAGTGGAAGGAAATTTTTGCTTGTATTGGATGACGTGTGGAATGAGAACACTGAAAAATGGGATGGATTGAACGATTCATTAAGATGTGGAGCCAAAGGAAGTGGTGTTATAGTAACTACTCGAATTGAGAAAATTGCTCTTATGATGTCCACAGTTCCTATTCACTACATGGGAAGATTGTCAGATGATGATTCCTGGTCTTTGTTTGAGAAGCGTGCATTTGGGTTGGGAAGGAGAGATGATTTTGTCCATTTGGAAACCGTAGGAGGAGCCATTGTCAAGAAATGTGGAGGTGTACCTTTAGCAATAAAGGCAATGGGAAGCCTGATGCGCTTCAAAATAAATGAGAGTGAGTGGTTATCTGTCATGGAGAGTGAGATTTGGGATTTATCAGATGAAGCAGAAATGATTTTGCCTGCCTTAAGATTAAGTTATGATCACTTACAACCACATTTGAGGCAATGTTTTTCCTTTTGCTGTATATTCCCAAAAGACTATGAAATGAAGAAAGAGCAATTGATAGAGCTGTGGATGGCAAATGGCTTCATCACTTGCAGGGGACCAATGGATTTGCATGACGTGGGCAATGAGATTTTCAAGGAACTAGTTTGGAGATCATTTTTTCAAGACATCAAGGAGGATTTTGAAGGCAACATAACATGCAAAATGCATGATCTTGTTCATGATCTTGCACAATCAATTATCAAATATGAGTGTTGTGTTCTTGAGCCTGACAAATCATCAGAAGTTTCAAAGGAAGTTCGTCACTTAGCTGTTTATGATAACCATGGGGAAACTATCCGTAGGAACAAGGACCTCCATAAAGTGCAATCATTGCACTCATTCCTTCTACTTCGTGGTGGTGGTAATGTGAGGGGTGATTTTCAGTCTTACTTGGCTCAACATAAGAATCTAAGAGCCTTTTACTACGATGGTGATTTATTCCTGAAGTTGGCTAAGTCCATCAGTAAATTGAAGCATTTGAGATACCTAGATGTTTCTTACACTTTCATCAAATATCTACCAGAATCAATCACTTCCCTCCAAAAGCTGCAGACACTGAATCTCAGACATTGTGGCGAGCTTCTTGCATTGCCACAAGGTATGAGGCACATGAAAAATCTGATATATCTAGACATCACAGGGTGCAGTTCACTTAG
>CATKHJ011275568.1:0-23518 GCA_949750685.1 Vernicia montana | reverse complement strand
TCTTTCCCCCCCTCTCCCCCCCCCCCCCCCCCCCCCCCCTTCAATCTTCCATTTTTGGCTTATGATTATAGCAATAACAGTAGTATTTTTTGTTGCCTTTTCTTGTTTTTCCTCTTATAGTATATTCTCTACTTCTTTTTTTTTTTTTCCAACTTTTTCTAGTTCAGTTACCCCTGGCCCCTATATTGTAGTTTCTAAGTTGTTAATGCCATTCTGTACAAAGATGCTATCATCGAGATAGCATTCTTAGGAAGAGCTGTCCAATACCTGGAAATGACATATAGTATTTGGATTCCTTGTTAGCATTAGTCTTATAACATCATTTCTTGATTACTGTCACTTGGTACTTCCTTTCTGAGCTGTTTTAGTGAATTTCTTGTCCTTTAACCTAATTGCTTTTTGGTTTCAATTTTCAATTTATCTAGTGAAACCATTGCAGTGAAAATCCATTCTCTTTTGTGGACTGGAAGTTAATAATTTTCATGGACAATGTAGTTCAAACCTGCCTACCCCAACTAGCTTGGGATTAAGGCTTAGTTGTTGTTGAATGTAGTTCAAACCTCCAGGTATTTTAAGAGGCCGTGAAGCTTTGAGTCTGAGTTTGATTTGGCATATGGACATCTTATTTGCTAACATGGCATGTCACTTTAGAGAAATGTTGTCATTTGAGAAATAAAGCACTGGGTTGCGTTTTTTCACATGTAACATTATGATATCTGCTTTTTCTATGTTTGATTTTCTCCATTCTATGTGTTTCAGTTTTATAGCTGAATGGTGTGGTGCCAAAAGATTCATGTAGCATACCTTATGTAATTTGGGTTGTGCCATTGTTGTTTAGAATTTTTTATTTTGTTTGATGGGAAAGCCTAGTTTTATCAAGATGGCAGCCTAGCAATTTTGTGTGTAATCAATGTGAAGAAATTATGTTCATGCTCGTGCACTGTATTTAAGGTCACTCCACCTCGTGATTTTAGTTGGGGATAAAAGTGAAAGGAGTGTTTTAGTATTGAAATATAGGGTAGAAAGAATAAGGGTCTGTTTAGTTACAGAAAATTTTTTCTATTTTCATTTTCAAAGAAAACTGAAAAACTAGTGGAAAATATGTTTATTTGTTATAATTTAAAAACTATTTTCAATTTCAAAACATGGAGAATTTGTTCATTTAACAACAATGGTAATGAAAACAATGAAAATATTTTTGAATGAAAATTTTGTTAAACAGTCAAAGTAAAAACAAAATCTTATTTTTTGTTTTCATTTGAAAACTTTTTTAGAAAACTTTTCAAATGAAAATTTTGTAACAGTCAAAGTAAAAACAAAATCCTATTTTTTGTTTTCATTTGAAAAGTTCTATAAAACTTGAATAATTTTCCCAAACTAAACAGGTCCTAAGCAGCTAGATTTTTGACATAAGTGCATAGATTTATGCGAGATGCACAATGTTTCTCGAGCCCTAAACCGTTGTCCAACTCTATAAAATGTTGCTTAGACTTCTTTGTCTCATTATCTCTTTGGTTTTACTTGCATTTGTTAATTTTACATGCTGAGCTTGATTCTCTCTTTTTCACTACATTATATGTCCTTTTACTTTCTCACTGGGAATTCATATTATTTTCTCTTCTCCTTAATTTGTTATTGCAATATTCTTGATGTTGTCAAGTTATGCTGAATGGAAATGCGTGTAGCCTGCAATAAATTTGTTTGACCTATATGTGACAGGTTTATGGAGAAGATGAATGGTCTTTTGGGTTTTGCGAACATGGAACTGGAGTTTTTAGTTGCCCCTCGGGAAAGAACCCAATGTATACATATCGTGAGAGTGTTGTGCTAGGAAGAACAAACTTTTCTATCTTTAAGGTGAATCAGATATTGAGGGAACTTAGCAGAGAGTGGCCCGGAAGTTCATATGATTTGCTATCCAAGAACTGCAATCACTTCTGTGATGAGTTCTGTGAAAGGCTAGGTGTGCCAAAACTTCCAGGTAAGCATTATTTTGCATTTGGTACTCTAGTAGCTTGCCTGAAACTTGAATGTTTAATTGCTTATCCTGTTAAACTTGGGATTAAGGGGTCAGCCAATTAGTGTGTGATTGTACATATAAATTGTACTTGTGCCTAGGTTGGGTTTTGGTCAGCTATATTATTGGTAATTCAAGGAGCTGGTCCAGGCTGCTTTGGGGCTCTTGGGCCTACTTATGCAGTTATAAAATTACCTGCTTTCCAAAAAATACTAGAAAAAAATTTTGATCATGGATAATAATCTGCATGTTTTCTATAATATGTTACCCCATTCTGTACTTGTGATGGTAAAGAACCTTGTTTATGTTGCTGCATATTCTTATGGTTTCTTTAACAGGTTGGGTTAATCGTTTTGCCAATGCTGGTGACGCAGCCTTGGAAGTAGCAGGAAATACAGCCTTCCGGGTGAGATGTTGTGCTCTTTCTCATTCTTGAATATGGCCAGTATCATTCATCTATATTGCTCATTTATGTTAATGAGGAATAAGCAAATAATTCCTTTATATGCAAGCTCTGTGAATCTGTAGAAACATAGAAATCCACTTTGTTTTTGTACGCACAATTATGCTAAGTAGGGGGTTTTATTAATGCAATTTGCTTTGCGTTCTATGCAGTTTAAGTTATGCTTCTTTTGCTCGGCAATTATCTTGACGTGTTCCCCTTTTAACTTTTCTTTTTAATTATTTAGCATTTTCTTCCTTGGAAATCCGCAAAGATATAAAATAGTCACTTATTATTAATCATACATGCAGTGCAACTTCTTCCTAGTAATCACAGAAAATATACATGCATGCAAATTGAAACTCAAATGGTTGTTCTGTGCTCAACTTTGTAAGTGCATAATGCTATCAAATTTTTACATGACATGCCTTATTTGTACCTTTTCCAATTGGCCTGAAATGTGAATTGTTAATCAGATCAGAATATGGCATGACCTAATTTCCTATGTCGACTGTAAATCCTTATCTGACTTTTGATATTATTCAGTGTGATAAAATTTTTTCTTGATATGGGATGTGTTGATTGCAGTTAAGACAAGCTAAGGCAGAGATTGTATCTGCTAGCAAAGTGGCATACCGTTTTCTTATAGGGGTTGCTGCCAATAATGGGCCAGCTCCAGATTCACCTGGCAATTCAAACAGAGGAAGCCCTAGATTTCAAGGAGCTTGGTTTAAAAACCTTGTCACGTCTGGTGCCAAACCATCTAGTAGCACAGAAGTAGACAATCAGGATGAAGATGTGCTCCTTCGGCAGCAACTTGACCAAGCATCAGATTCACGATCACGGCAGAATTCTCAACAACGGGAATCAGAACTACCAGCACAGCAGAATTCACGGCATGATGTATGAAGAAGCATTTTGTGAAAGCATTGTTGCTAGTTGTACCAGTTGAAACTTTGCAATATAGACAAATCAGAGTCATTCATTGTGTATCACTGTAAAATTTGCATTTGCTTTGTCAACTGAATTTTTCCTAATGGTGCCTAAAGGGATTCTAAGTAGATTGAAAGGTTGTCGACCTCAAGTGTTATTTTTCCCTCACACGTTATGGTAGATCTTGGAAGCTTTCACCCGATGCTGGGGCAATTTTTGTTCTGTATGTTTGTAGGATACTTCTCTGCCTCTAGGAAATATACGCCTTATTTTATTTTGAGAATATAGGATTTGAAGATTTCATATATCATCAAAATGACTTTGGCTGCTGAATCATCTAACGCTTCACCATTCAGATGGCTAGGTTGGCTGCCTGTGAGTGAGTAATGTTGCCATGCTGCCTAACGCCAACAAAAAAAATCGGCGTATTTTTGTTACATCATATAATGCATTTATATAAAACAAAGACTTTTCCTTAAAAAAATTGCAAGTGGAAAGTAATACCCTACCAAATATCAAAGCAAAAGCTAGAATTAAACAAGCACTCTTTTCTTCATTTTATTTAACTACCATTCTTGTTACCCGTTGTTAGAACAGTAGGTTTAGACTTTTGAAAGATCAAAGAAGAGTTTATCCCATTTAAGTAAAGAGTGCTGGCAAAGATATACTCAAAAGTAATTTGATCACTGGGTAAATGAATTAAGACTTCTTTATCATTCTCAAAATGGAGGTATAGGATAATCTTAACAAATAAAAAAAATTATGGTTTGGTAGCCAATAAGAACTGGTCAATTTTATTATGTCGTGGACACTTCTCACTGGTGGACATCTATCTATGTCTACATTATTAACCCCTTACTTTCCCACTTCATCCTATATTTGATCCAACACCATAGCCTCTTTTTCCCAAAGATAACAAACAAGGAAGTCATGAATGAATTGTTTGTATACTCAGATTAAGTAAATGATGCTATTTTAATTGTCCGATAATAGTAAAATATTCATTCCACAAGAAAACAATAAAGTATCAGCTGAATAGCTTTTCAGGTCATAAAGAACACTCCATTGCGAAACCAAACTTTTAGAAGTAAATGACAACACGAAGAGCACGATGGCGCACATGCAACATTTGTTCAACATAGAAGCAGCAACATTCAGACCTGATAAACAAAGATGAAACCCTTCACGAATATATACAAAACCATTATTTAGAACTCTAAGATCGCAACTCAATTTGAGAGGCAGAAGAGTTCTTTTTATCTATCTATCCTCCTAGCATTCCATTGAAGACGATGGTGTCGACATGTGCATCCTCAGCAATCTGGAGTGATGAAACAGCCTGTGCTGCAATAAGATCAGCTGAAAATTCTGTAGTCCCCCAACCACCATCCTCGAAGTATGGTGCATGCAGATCTCTTCCTAAAGACCCATACGAAAATGACCAGTTGCTGTTTTCCATGTCATTCCACTCACATCCAGTTTCACAAGCGTTGGAGATCCACCCAATTCTTTCATGTGAATGCCTTAAGTGGTCCTGAGGCGGAAGGCATGCCCTTTGTTCACCCATAAAGAGATTGATACTACTGGCACAATCCCAAGGGCTGAACCCCTCTTCTTTGTTTAGCACAATTTTACTTGGATGATCAGAGTCCTCACCAAGTAAGACATGCAGAGCAACAGCCTCCGCAATTGCAGCCCCCTCTTCATCAAGCCTTTGCTGTTCTTCCTTTTTTTTCTGTTTCTTCTTCTCAAGTTCAGATATGATGGCTGCAGAAGTAGCAAGAGCTTTCTCCAAGCGCCGCTTTTTCTTCTCAGCCTGTTTGAGACGATCCAACTCACCTTTCACCTGCTTCTTCTTCACTTTTCTCATAACAGGTTGCACTTTATTACACGCTATGCTGTCCATGAAACTACCAACCTATAAATATTATCCTATTTGCTCTACTTTTTACCTTAAAAGATAAATCCTCTAAAACGTGTACATTCCCTATAATTTTCTTTCCTTCTCTATCTTGTTTTTTTTCCTATGTTTAATACTAAATAATTACTACCTAGTTTCAGTATGGAAAACTTATAAAATCTCAGAAGTCTCACGACTACACCCACTCAGGTCTGTAGGAATACCTCATCTTCCGGACAACACAATCCCAGACGGAAACACCAGGAGACAACAAAAGAGAAAAATGGTAAGCATTCACAGATTCATCCCTTGGCATTATTCTTCCTAATTTCCCACAACCCTTGCATTTGCCCATCTTGTGAACACCAATAGAACCACAGATCTGATCAAAACTACAAAAGCAACAACTACGCTGGTTCAAACAGATCACATGGCATTCCTCACTGCAGTTAAAAAAAACAAATCCAAAAGTCAATGGATGTAATCAAATTACAAACCACCAGAAAAGAAGTAAAACAGGTATGCAAAGCACACAATCTACCCTAATTAATAGCTAAAAAATATGCTGAGATGCAAGTAGAAACTCATTCAGTATAAACAAAACATATGTTTATAACCCAAAAATTGTTGCCTAAAGCAGTTAAAAGTGAAGAGCTTCAAGACCAAAAATCGCAAGAAACTACAAAAGTACATGTGATTGAAACGAAAACCACTTGCAACAAGGATTACAAAATGAGTAAGAAGCATGAAACTAATTACACACCTACGCAAATCACAATAAAGCATCAGATGCCAAGGAAAAAACCCATCTGGCAGTGATAGTCTCAATGTCAATAATTAAACACAACAGTAATAATAACCTATAGAAACAAAATTGTATAATCTTCAATCTAGCAAATTATAATTACAATCCTCAAACAACTTCTTGATTAAGTGATACGAGCTATGAGTCTCACTGGAAGTCATCTCTTTCTAAGTAATTCCATAATTAAACATATTATAATCTTTTTGCTCATAAGTTAGATCCCAGAACAATAAAACTTTATACAACCAATTAATAAGAAGCAATAAAGCAGAATAACAATATTGAAAACGTATATATCTAATTTAGTTATTTAAATACTTAGAAACTGAAAAACAAAATACAAAAAAAAAAAAAAAAAAAAAAGTCCTGCTCAACTTTACTTTCCTCAATTTTCTCCGAAAAACAAAATTGAGCAAAAGATATAAGGTAATTAGATCTGCTCTACAACTTGTTCTAGTAATTTGAATTCAATCAAATCAAAACAGTCTCATTATTTCTCCCCCAATACGCCCAAAAAAAAAAAAAAAAAAGAAACGAAACATTAAATTACAGCCGTATGAAGATACATATGAAAATCAGATCCAAATACCAATTACGCTAAAAGAACACAAAATTTAATCATGAAAAATCATATCTTTAGAATCAAAGTTATCAAATAATCTACCAACATAATAATTAAAAAAAATGAACAGATCAAACCTTTTTTCAATGGTAGATAGATTAAAAGCGGCTCAAGCTTTCTCCGCATAAGCCGAAAGCGCACACACACAGATAGAGAAGAGAAGAAGAAGAAGAAGAGAGATGGAGGTTACAATAAAGGGTGTTTGGATCTAGAGAAAGAGAGATAAAATAACTGTATCACATGAGACGGGTGAAGAAGAGTGTAGGGGACAGGCGGAGGGGCAATCGTGGTACTAACCAATAAGGTAAAGAAACGTGTCGATTGACAGTTTGGCGGACATCGATGTGAAGGCCATAGTAAGGAGGGTAAATATGGAATATCAGAAGTTTCCTTGTTATGGTGTCACTGCCAATATCATGCCACTTGGCAGCTTTTTTTTAATGAATCAGATAAGTCTAGTGGGTCCCTTAAAAAAAAAAAAAAAGTAATGCCACCCGTCTGATTAGGTTTCTTCTTTGGGGAGCAATTAGTTGAAGGGTCAAGATTCCAGATCTGAATTTGTAGCAGTAGTAGTAGTAGTTTTACAAGTAAAAGAAGAAGAAGAGATCAATTTTGGCTTGGCTTGGCAAATGGGACTTCGCTATCAATTATCAACTCAAGTCAATTCATTACCAATATTAAAATATATATACATATATCACTAAAGCCCACAGGCCAAACCCAATAAAGCAATCCTTGGCAAGTATTATTGGTTTTTACTGGGCTTACTGTTAGGGCCATATATTTTGAAGTTTAGGGCTTTCAATCTCTAAATTCATTGACAGTGAAAATTTGTCGATTTGTTGAGAAAATTTTTGTCATCTCCAAAAATTTGAGCTTTGAGTTGTTAGTTGCTTTTGGCAATTTCTTGCTTTTCGATGCTCTGATATAATCAGATGATCTGTTTCTTCTTTCTTTGCCTATAAAAAAAAAAAAGAGCTTTGTATCTGTAACAATGATATCTCTTAAGTCCCTTCCTAGTAATCCCAATCCCTCATTTTTCCACTCTTTAACCTCATTTAAACCCTTCACTCTCAAAACCCAAACCCTAAAACTCTCAAAATCTCACTCCCATTCCGCCATACAATCCGTCCTCCAATGGAACAGGAAGCCTGAATTAGCTGGAGATACCCCACGCGTTGTCGTTATCACCTCTGGCAAAGGAGGCGTCGGCAAGACAACCACCACCGCTAATGTTGGCCTCTCATTGGCTCGACTCGGCTTCTCTGTTGTTGCAATTGACGCTGACGTTGGCCTCCGAAATCTCGACCTTCTCCTTGGACTTGAAAATCGAGTTAATTACACCCTTGTTGAGGTTATGAACGGTGATTGCCGCCTCGACCAAGCATTAGTGCGGGATAAACGGTGGTCGAATTTCGAGCTTCTATGCATCTCGAAACCCCGATCGAAGCTCCCACTGGGATTCGGTGGCAAAGCACTGGTTTGGCTTGTGGAGGCATTAAAAACCAGACCCGAAGGCTGCCCTGATTTTATAATTATTGATTGTCCGGCTGGGATTGATGCAGGATTCATTACGGCCATAACTCCAGCTAATGAGGCAGTGCTCGTGACGACACCCGATATTACGAGTCTGCGAGATGCTGATAGAGTGACAGGGCTTTTGGAGTGCGATGGGATTAGGGATATAAAGATGATTGTTAATAGGGTGAGGACGGATATGATCAAAGGCGAAGACATGATGTCAGTGCTGGATGTGCAGGAAATGTTGGGGCTGGCGTTGTTGGGAGTGATTCCAGAGGATTCTGAAGTTATTAGAAGTACCAATCGAGGCTACCCACTTGTGTTGAATAAGCCCCCTACACTGGCTGGATTGGCTTTCGAGCAGGCTGCTTGGAGACTTGTTGAGCAGGATACTATGAAGGCTGTTATGGTGGAAGAGGAACCCAAGAAACGTGGGTTTTTTTCCTTTTTCGGAGGATAGACATTGATTGCTGCTATTGGGGTCAGCTTAAATTTTGAAAGCTACTTGTTCGCTGTGAAGAAGAAGTGGGAAGTTGTGTACAGTGGGTTAGTGAAGTTTATGTTTTGATTCTTTTCAATGATTTGAATTTTAATTTTCTGATAGAAGCATTTCTAGCATTAGTTTTTTTGGGTGCTAAATTGCATGCCTTTGTTGTTAACTGCGGTTTGTTTTTGTATTTGATTTGGGGAAAAAGTTAGCTGCGTTGTCTCTTAAATGGAAACTTGGTGCCTAATAATGATATTTTCTATCCAGCATTGTGTTGTGTTTATTTAACTCTTTCAGCCTTTGATTTTCTGTTATTGTGCCTTTTTAATTATTTGATTGAGATTTGAGAGATGGACAAGTTAATTATTATTATCAGATTCAAATTTTATTTGATGAATGCTCATAATAATAGAAGATTGATGCAATTCTGATAAAGGTGTATTGATATTGAGCATGGCAGGTTCCGTTCTCTCCCATTCATGTGAAAAGCAGAATCAAAGAATAAAACGCCTTCAAATTTTCTCAACTTCTTGTATGCAAAAAGCCTGGAAATATGGAAATCATGCTCTGTTTTTCCTAACTCTTCTCTGCTCCAGTACAAAGTAACACATATGATACAACACTACACTCCATGGGTAGGCTGCATTCAGCCACAGCGGAACCCAACCACATCAAAGTCGAGTTCAATATCCAAATGCTATGTTTAAAGAAACAATCAACTGTATTTTGAAAAGGCTTTATTATGAATATCCAATACTGAGCAAATAGGAATGCAACAGAGAGAAGCTTGATAACTGAAATTTTAAGGTGAACAAGAAAGGAGTAATTATAATTTTGTAGGTATATATCAGAAATTAAAAAATGGAAAGGATGTTAGAAATTGAATCATTGACCTCGAGTATTAACACTCGACATTAGCTCAATGGCAGTGGAAATACATGTTGCATTGTCAAAATTCTTTGAAACTGTTGTGGGTAAAGATGATGCTGATATGATACCTGTGGCTGTGGACTGTGCATATGTCCTCCAACAACTGCTGTGATATCAAAGATAGACACGGGGATGCTTCCTGTTGTACTCCTCTTGAAGTTATAATTTTGTAAGAAAAATGAAAAATGTGAAGCGTAAGTGGTAGCTCAAAAATTACATATTTATCAAAATGATGACTAATAGGCAAATTTTGATTTGATAATTTGGGCAAAAAAAAAAATTGATTTGATAAGTAGTGCAACCCAAATGATTTGCAATGAAGAAATTCCATTATTTTCCAAAGCAAGCACACTAGAAAAGGAAAGGAAACAGAGGTTCACAATTTTTATTCAGCAACTTAAACAATGCAATACTTTTAGGGGTTTTTAAGAGTTGAAATAAAAGAGTTATTTGAGAGTTTAATTACTAAAAATAAATTTTTAATAATACTATTTTACCCTTAAGACCTATTGTCCTTTTTTTATATTTTAAACTTCCAAATAAAAAATATTTATTAATCATTTCATTTCTTATCCCATGGATTAAAGATTATCTTTTCCTTTCTCATGAAAAAAAACTCCCAAAGAATGCCGGTATTTTCACAATGGACATGGCTGAATGGGAAAAAAGATTAGTAATCTTCGCAAAATATAAAAGAAATATGAAGAATTACCAGAGATTTCAGTTTAAACAATAATTATTCCCGTCAGCTGAGAAAATGTAAGAAATGAACTTGAGAATAAAACATTAGAATCAAATTTATGTATTTCAAAATTCAAATAGTTTCTGAACGGAGTTAATGCAAGACTGCAAACTACAATGCCTTTACAAATAAGTCCATTTGACCCAAACAATCTCAATTCTTGGTGGCCTATGTAGACTCTCTTGGGCTTTTTGGCCCAATGTTTGACCCTTTTTGATCGAGAATGGATATCTACTGTAAGCACTTCTGTGTTTTTTTTTTTGTTTGAGGGACTGGAAGCACTTCTTTTGAAAAGTTGGAAATTCATTTTGCTAATGCCATCAATTATTCAGAGTTTGTCGAGGAGGGTGAATTTTCACTGAAATGGTAAGAAATTGATTCTCGAGTTTTTTTTTAATTTTTATGAATAAAATTTTAAAATTAAAATTACCTTTTAATTTCTTTAAATATTATTGAATTGTTAAATGAAATATAGGAATTTAAAAATGTAATAATTAACTTTATTATAGAGCGGTTTTTGTCAAATACAAAATAACATTTAAACATTTCAGTAATAGACTGACAGGTAAATAAAATATACACCCAAACTTTTTCAAGCCATAATTTCAAACTTTTTTAGGAAATTCAGTTGATTGATTTATATATTTATTTTATTTATCTATTTAACTAAAACTATATATACAACTTAATTCCCTCATCTTTGCTGGCGTTATATGATCACAGATTCATATTATATAGGGGCGAATTCAGACTAAAATTTTAGGAGGCAAACTTTTACTTGCTATATATATATTTTTTTCAAAAATAATATATATATTTTGAGCAGGGGAGAGAGAATCGAACCTAAATTTATTACCCAGACCATATATATACTTACAAAGATCTATTGCTCAGGCCATATATACACTTACAATTAGGCTATACCTTGATGTGTAAAATATATATATATATATATATTTTAATATAAAGTAAATTGGCAGAATAATAGAAATTTAAAAGAATGGTCTAAAAGTTGACAAGAATCTTTTTGCAAATAAGCCATTAGGATGAAAATTTAAAATCTTTTTTCTTAATTCAGGATCCGAAGGAAGATCATCAAAATTAATTTTTAAATGATGCTTTTTTGAAGGATTGAATCTATCATGATTGATACTAACATTCTTGTCTGTTAGAGGTTCTTCTACTAATGTTTTTCTTTTGATAAGAAATTTGTCCATAACCACCTAAATCAAATTCACAATAAAAACTAATAAGTTACATTGTCTAGTAAAAATTTTAATTAACTGGAATACTGAAAATAATAATAATAATAAAAAAAAGCAATCACTAAAGAAATAATAATAAAAAACACAATAAACAAATTATACAAACACTTTTAGGTTATGTGTAAATTCAAATTCAAATTGATAAAAATAATATAAATATGGAATAAATTATAAAAGATCAACATGATACATTCATAAAAAAAAATAAAAAAATTCACTGATTGTATAATTAGATTATATTGACAAATGACAAAATGTCAAAATGAAATATTTACACTCCACTAAAACTTAACTAAAAAATAGGAGAAAGCTAATATTGTGTGTGTGTGCGCGCGCGCGTGCAGTCGCAGAGACAGTAGATAAAAAGAAAAATTGAGTTTGAAATTGAGAAAAATGAAAATAATTGGCTAGTGTGTCTTTTTTTTATTTATTTTATATATATATATATATATTATAGAGTTGTTTTGGGCTTTCATTGTTTAAGTCTTGGGCTATTAATATAATTCAACTCACACTATTTAGATAATTGTTTTGGATTTTGATTGTTTTGATTATTGGATCACTAATTTAATACATTTTATTTATATTTAGAAAGTTGGACTTTTTATTTGTCCAAAAATTTATTTAATAGTTTTATGTTTCTAATATAAAATTATACTCCCTCCGTTTCACAATAACTGTCGTTTTAAAAGAATACACTTAGATTAAGAAAGTAATAAATGAAGAATAATTTCAAATTAAATAGACTAATATACCTTTAATTTATTTTTCACCAAAACTTTACCTATAACACTAAGTCAATTAATGTTAAGAGTAAATTTGAAAAAAAAAATCAATTAATGTTATATTGGATTTGTAAAAAAATAATTATATTAAAATAAAATTATTTTTCTAAAAAGATAATTATTGTGAAACGAATGGAGTATCTCTGTATATTTATGGGGGCAAATTATTTTAAATAAGTGGTCCTTTAAAATTTTAGGGCAGAATGTGAATTCGCCACTGATATTATATATATATTATATATATAGTTTTGAGTTTTGACTTATTAAACGATACGTGCATGGCATACGTGGGATACAAAATCACCAACAAGGATGCAAATTAAGCTCCACTATGATTATGTATTTTGTTTTTAATAATTATTCCTAAGCTCTCCACTTATATTTCAATGAGTGGCTGTGAATCTTTTGCTGGCGGGAAGAGAAAATACACTGTCAGCAATCCACAATACCCCCCAAAAAAATATATAATAAAACAGTAATAATTAAAATAAATCTATTTCATCTATTTATTTTAAATCATTAATGGTTTTATCCAAATCTGAATGTAGGAATTTTTTTTCCATATGATGATAAAGTAAATGTTTCTCACTACTACTATAACATAAAATTTTATTTAAATAACAATATCGTGATAGACAATTTAAAAATTAAATTTTTTTAATAATATTTTTATAAATTCTTAAGATTTAAAGAAATGTAAGATATAAGAGAATTCATTTGATTATATTATATTCATGTTTCTAATCCGTGTGTATATATTATTATTTAAAAAAAAAGAATTCATTTGATTATTCAATACTCAAAATGTAATTTTGAATGCATAAATATGCATAACCTACAGTAAATATATGTACAAGAGAAAGTGCTTTCCGAGTATATACACTTATATATACAGTATCCTCCATTGATGGAAATCAAATTCAAAGAGGGGACAAAAAAAGAAAAGAAAAAGCTCAATAATTCAGGAAACTACAGTGAAAGAAATGGAAATGAGTGATTTTTCTTACTCAACCAAGAACATTAGCCAATAAGAAATGGCAAAAACAAGCACGTAATTACGCGTTTTCAAAATTCAACTCCTAAAAGGCCAATTAATCCTTTCCTCATCAACTGTGTTATATCTTGAGATTTATATTGGAGGATTAATTCCAATTCTTGTCCCCATTAAATTGAACTTTTTAGGTGAAGGTCAAAATCAAATTAAGCCAATATATATATAATTAATTGTTTATAATTATCTAATTATTGGCAGCACCAATCAAATTTGATTGCTGATCTAACAATTATCCTATAACTAACTATTGAAATTTTTAATATAGATTTGGAATAACCAACTTTAACAAGTTAGCTTTTAAGATTAGTTCTCCAAAATTTATATTAAAAAATTAACATGGTATTAAAACAAGATGATCTTGTTTACCCAAGTACCTAATTACTTTATCGGTCGATTGTTCCAGTTTATTCAAATACCTAATTATTTTACTGGTTGTTCTGGTTTACTCAAGTAACTAATATACATTACCGGTTATTGCAGTTTACTCAAGTACCTAATTACCTTACTAGTTGTTTCAATTTACCTAAATACCTTGCCAGTTGGTTCAGTTCTAATTGTTTCAAGTGACAATTTTGAATACTCCATTGTCACTTGAGAAGTGAGTGTTAAAGTATTCCACATTTAATAAATACAAAAATGTTAAGTGATTAATATAGAAATAGACTCCTCAACCGTAACAAGCTATCTATATTAAAAATTTAACACCAACAAAATAACATTTATTTTCTTTTGACCTTTTTTTTTAATCTTAATTTATTGTTTAATTAATCTAATCATAGATTAGTGGGGTGTCTTTATCCATTCGTTATAAAGGTGAAGTGCACGAGCCACTAAGATCAATTTTTTTTATTTATTTTTAATTAATGGTAGAGATTAGAGTGACATAAGTTTAACACGTAGCTCATGATGAAATAAATAATTGGAAATAGTCTATAGTGTGGGTCGGTGGCCGCGTCATCCCCACAAAACTTTGTATTATGGGGTCGCTTCTGCACTCTATTTTTGAATACCTATTGATAAAGTGAAAATTACCTCATTCCAAACATGAAAAATCCATGATATAAATGTGAGAAATATAATATATAGACGAAGAAAAAAAATATCAAGAGCTTCACGAGACTGATCTGGCAAGAAGCTTTCAATGCCTAAATTAGTAGACTTGAATATGAAAAAATTTAGAGGTAGAAGAAGTGATATCTTCTTAGTTCTTATAAAGAGTTTTTAATGAGAATCAGCTAATTATTGCATAAGTGAGTAATTTTTTTTTTTATAGTAGTTCAACTAGGCCGGTGGATAGGGATAGGCGAATAGATGGCAACATCTTAATAGCGGAGAGAAGATGAGAAATTTGAATTGATGGGACAAACAATCTTTTTTGTGTCAGTCTTTTGACACTATGCATGTACTTGAATATTGTTAGAGGGGTGACGTATTTGGCGTGCCATGCCCACTATCTTATTCTGTCATGAGTCACCTTTTTTTAGGATGAAGGTACCATTAAAGTTTTTCGTCTGAAAGAGCCAAGCGAGCTGCTTGTTTTCGAGCTGAAAGATTTTTATGAGAGATTCAAGCTATTTGGAGTTCGGATTCAAGCTGCTTTATCATAAAGCTACTAAAAGTTTTCAAGTCTGTTTAGGCCAAACTAAAAGCCTTAATAGTTAATGAGCTTAAAGATCAGACCCATTTATCATATAGAGAAATATTTTTTTCATGGGCTACTTTTATTTTAGCCTAATATGGATCAATTGTTTTTATTGTGCATTACTTGTCAATTGATTTATTTCCATTTCCGAATTGCGAGCATTATAAATTCAAAAATTAAATGAATTGAATGTTTACAAAATTTGACTTTAAAAATTTAAATTTAATCAATAAATATGTCTACATTTAAATTATGAATAGATGATATCTATTTTATAATAATTTATTTACTTTTTATAGAAAAAAGGTTTGGTTATTGTATCCATTAAAATAATAATTAGTATAATAATAATAAAAAAAATATTATAATCTAGCCTTTTAGTTTGGAGGCAATAAATTTTTTTTAAAAAAAAATCTGGTGGACGAAAATCATCTTTCAATACATATTGAAGATTTTTTAAAATTTTTGAGAGGTCACTACCACCCTTTCATTAGGATTCATCGCTTATGACAACAATTGAATCAATTTTAATTAATTACTCAAATACTTTTTGCTTTTTAAAAAGGAATAAACAGCCTGAAAATGTGAGTGTCGATTTATACACCACAGCAATACCAATTAATCACTTACAACTGCTCATGTATTTCTTTAAGAACTATGTATGATGAAAAAACAAATACTTGAAAAATGTGCAAAAAACTATTATTTAAAGGTGCAAAAAAACAATAATTTCATTTTATATATACATCACACATGTAATAATAAATTAAAGACAATTTTATTAATTGCATATGCAACTTTTTTGTTTTCTTAATTCAGGACAAACCAAACACCACAAATAGAATAGAATATAGATCACTTCATATGGTTTAAAACGATGAAGAATAGTTCATTAATGGAAGTTTGTTCTGGACCAGGACCACAGTGCACATGCTAAATGCATACAGAGTTATTGATATAATAATTGATAAGAAAAAAACTAAGCCTTAAAATAATTTAGGCTTTGGAGTTTGGAGCCTTTAAGGATACAGATCTCTCAAAAAATTTAATGGGCTCCACTCAAAGAGAGAGCTCCAAATCGAAGAGCAAGCTCAAGAGTGCTATCATCCAAAGAGCTTTATTTTTATTACTGTCCAAACTTAGTATAGAGGGCATCCGAATAATTTCAATTGAAGAGCTCCTTCATCAGTGACTCAATAAGTCTCTTCGGGAAAATGTCTTCGCTGAGATATGTTCTACATCATTTCAATAATGTCATCCACCTGACATGAAATGTAACAGCCAAGTAAAAAATCAAGCATGATAAAACATACATCAAGCATGACAAGGCAAACAAGTTCACCTGCCTCACCTGCTTCATAGGTTGCCTTGTAGGAGAAGGGACACTCCTGAGAAGACACCTACTCACTCATCTCTTTGGCATCATAAGGAGAAGACAAGTGTCATTTCATCACTCATTCAGAAATTATCTCTACTCAGCCAAATATAAAAGGCTATCTTACATGTCCATGCAAGTTTAGTTGACTCTTCATACTCTTATATCTTTCTTTCACTTACAAACAAGTTTACTTATGTTTTAACCTTTATGAAATAATCTGATTCCATGGCTAATTTGAGTGTCGGAGTTTCATTCCCAGGCTAAGGTCTGGACTCTTTCATTTTTCTTGTGTTTTGCATATCAATCCATAGGACAATCCTTTAAACTTCTTCAAGAATTCAGACTATTTTCTCTTAATTAAAATATCTAAGCGTATCAATAATGAATTATATAATTAAATACGTAATTTTTTTTTTATTATTAGAGACTCTCTGATTAAAAAATTAAAATTATAAATTCATAATTTTTTAAGATGATTTTAGTAATAATCTTACGTTTGACTCATATAATGGATAGAGAGAAATGAAATTAGAAGGTTGGTGGAATATTATATGGAATATCACATGAAAGTTGCATTATAGGAGTGTATATGGAAATAGCACTCATTGTTAATTTTGACTTTGTGTTGGTCCAAAAGAGTTTGAAGTTGGAGATGATGCATATTATATATGCAAATGGACCTACCCCGTCTCTCTTATCTTAACTCGATCTTGCTATGGCTTTGGACACATCACCACGTCTCCCCAACACCAATATGAAAAGTTAGGTTGCTCTTTGCACAATGCACATGCCTACGTAGCTATTTGGGACAAATAATATACGCCACCCAACCTAACACTATATATAAATTAATATGCTCCTCGATAACAATTCATTATTGCTAAAAACATTGTGATTGAGATGACCTATATACTATTTTACAATTCCTTGAATTTCATTAGAAGTAATTAGTAAGTATAATTCAGCATTTTAAGTTCATATGATTATGTTGCAATTTAATTGATAGGCATGCTACATTTTTAGGTGGGTGGAGGTAAATATGAATTTAAATTTAAAATTAAAATTTTTTTAATTTTATTTTTACGAGAGAATAACAGCAAGATTAGCTGCCATATTATGGATTTAAGTGGATCTAGTTCACCACATCAGATTATGAACTGTTCAATTATAATCTTTCATGTTAAACAATAACTACCTCATAAGGTGAATATGAAAATTAACTACCTGAATTATGGGGTGTGTATTGTAATTAACACGTTTACATGTTAGATTATCATTAGTAGTTCATATTCTGACGTGGTGAACTTAGTTCACCTAAGAATTTCTCCATATTATGGCAATAAAACTGTTTTTTTTCTTCCTATTATGCGATTTGGACAAAGCACACATTGACAAGCTGATGCTAAAAAGAGCAAAATGGTTGAGTTCATCATTCATTTCAGGGCTCAAACACATAGTGGGAAATTATGATATACACATTGCCAAACTTTAATTAAGCCAATATAGTATATATATTATTATATTTCCCAGGAAAAATAAAAAATTGGTTTTTTTTTAGTATAGGAGATTCGAAGACGTCATATATATATTTAACATTAAATTATATCTATGCATGTAATTTTCATCTGTAAAATTCTCGATCTCTTTTTATCTTTGATATTTTTTCCTTTAAAATATATAATAATAATAAAAGGAAATGAAACACAGAAATCTTTTTTTCATTAATCACACTATTGTTTCTTTACATTGACAAAATGATTCAAAATTGATCCTCATTAATCAGCTACTATTGTACGATTTTATTCTCCTATTTATCTCTTTCTCCAATTCTTCTTGCCCTCCAACTTCTTCAACTTCCTGTACCACAAAATGTAATTTACTTAATTAAACTCAATGTTTTCAAATTCGGTCCGGTCTTAAAATCAGTGAAAGCAGAGAATTACAAGTTAGAGATTTAACTAAGGTCGAATCGAAATTTTAAATAATATTTATTATTTATTATTTATATGTTAAAAAAATATAATATACATATAATTAAAATTAATGATCATTACTAGAACAATTAATAAACATTACTTATAAGAAATATAAATTTGAGACCATTATTTAGAAAAAATTATAGTAAATTAATTCATTAAGTAACTATTTTGAGACTCAAATTCAATTGAGTTCCATTACTCGGTAATGGGAGGTCTACTCGGATTTGTATTATCCTAGTAAGAAATATGAATTTAAATATTCATGTGCTCAAATGGTAAATAAATGAATGATAATTTAAATTTCAAAAGAAACTCTATATTAAAGAAAGTGAGACAGAAAAGTAAATTATTCCATATTAAAAAAATATAAAGTTGAAATGAGGTATATATTTAAAGGTTCTTTTTTTCAATGCTAAAAAAGTAACAAAGAATACTCTCGCGAGTGAGCGCACGAGGGGTGCAAATCTATAGTATTGAATTTAAGTTCAACGTATAAACGCGCGACCTGCGTACACAAATGTCACATTGAAATGAGCTGGCCTATGCTAATTTAGATTTTTTTTAACCCAATTTTTTTTTTAATCCAAGTCTGAACTGAACCGGACGTTCGATTCCCAACTTTTCTAGTTGGATTGGCCGAACCAAGCCGATTCTGACAATCATGAGTAAACCACACTCATATGTATTAATTAAGGGAGTGTTTGATAACCCAACTTATTAATTAATTTAATATTTTCAGCACCTATTAGTTTTAAGATGGTTTGATAATATAAAATAATTTTAATTTAAAATTTTCAATTAAGTCAAAAATCATTTAAAATGATAAGTTAAAATATTTAATTTAAAATTTCTACTAAATATAATAAGTGATTAAATTTTTAAATAATTTACATTTTAAAAACTATAACACTTATATTATTCAGAACTTAAAATTCAGTACTCAAATTTTCAGCACTTAATTTTTAATTTTACGAAAAAACACGTAAGTCTCAAAAAAAGAAGGAAAAAAAAAAAAAAAAAAGTCATAAATTAATAAATTATTAGGAAGGAGCCTACCTTTGGTCCCAGAAACAACCCATATGGGACGCCGTTGAATTTATCGGAGTGATGGAGCTAAATCCAAATAATAAAAAAAATCAAATCAAATCAAATCTCGACGGTTAGATTCTGTTTTCCGTTGGTACAAAATAGATTCATAAAAATTATTAAATAATTAGAAATTATCGTATTTATTTTATTTTTATTATTACCTGGTGAGCAGCAGCTACTCTTCTGAAATAAGGCACGTTGGCAATGGGACCCACAGGGAATCTCTTGTGAACGAGACCATCGTGGACAAACATGTAGGCCATTCCAAACACCGTAATTCCAAGACCCTGATCCAAGTCAAAGGGCCCAATATAAAAATTGATCAGGGGCAGTTTAGTCACATAATAAATAATAATAATAATTTTGTCATTAACGGTAATTTATTAATTAATGATTAAACCGTTAATTAAGGAACACTTACAGCACCAAAACAAAGACCTGGAAAAAGGCCTTTGTTGAAGAAGCCATAGGAGAGAAGTCCAATAGCTGGGATTGCATTAATAATTGCAAATACATCGTTTAGCTCAAATGGACCTTCTCTGGGTCGATGGTGAGACTGCAATTCAATTATAAATTTTTCTTTCATTTCTTGCATTTTAATTCCGTGGAAAAGGAAAACAAAACCAGAAGGAGAATATCATACCTCGTGCATCTGCCATAGGGAAGCATGCCAGAGAGCTCTATGAGCCCATCTTGCCCAAAACTCCATGCCCACCTGAAACAAAGAATACCCAATTCAATTCAACCCAAAAAAATAACATTCCGAAAAGCTAGAGAGAAATTAACAAGAAAATGAAACTTACAGCAGCACCCACTGAGAGGGAAAATGTGCTGAACATTTCGACCAAAGGTACCTCTCCACCCTAAACAACAAATTAACAATCCAATTTCAGAAAAACATATACATAGAAACAATTGAAGAGAGGAATATACTAGAAAATACCTCCATCTGCCAATAAAACCTGTAGTAACAAGCCATAACAGCCATAGAAGTAATCCCAAAACTAGACATCACAGCAGCAACCAAGTAAGTAAACCTCTCTGATCTCTTCCTCGTCAATCTCTCCGCCACATGAGGCGTCAATATTTGGTAATTTATGGCTTCGGACTCTTCTCCTGTTCGATTATCGGTCTGGACACTCTGTTTCGATTCTTCGAGAACAAAACAGATAGCGAAGCTAGTTTTCCTTCGACCACCAAGGAACAAACTGTGGAATCGAGTTGGTGGAGAGATTTGAAAGAGTGAAGTAGGTATGGGCTTAGGGAGGAGATTTGAGGCATGGATAAAACGGAAGGGCTTGAAGACTGGTGCGGCGGATAATCCAGCCTCCATGGAAGGAAGGTGGGTTAGGCTTGAGAGATTGAGATAGACACGGCTATGGAGACCGAGAGAGAGAGAGAGATACAGAGAAGCGTAGCAGGGTTGGGCTGGACACGGATAGAGAGAGAGAGAGAGGCGTATTGTGGACTAGTGGTGTAGATGTTTAGAGTGTCCTTTGCTGAATTGCTGTTCTGTCTTTTGGACCGTGGTTAAATGCACGTAGACCACATCTTCTTTTTGTGGACCCTCCCGAATAAAATACCTTTATTAGAAACTTGAAGAAGATCATCATTACAATTGCCATTATTCTTCTATGAAATTCTATAATTGCCACTCTAAATGCGAGTGTACACACTTTCTGCGTTTCAAGTCCATAAATCTTATCAATTAACTTTTTCTTCGGTCAAAAAAAAAATAAACTAAACTAAACCCATGATATTTTATATTATTTTAAATGGAGAAAAAAATTTATATTAATATAATTAGTAATTATAATATTTGTATATTATAAAGGTATTTACCATAGAATATACTTAATATATTAAGATATTTTTTAAGTTGATTTGAGGACCCTTCAATTAAATGAACGATAAAAAATTAATTTTTTATTATATTACTTTAACTAAAAATTAAAAAATTAAAAAAATAATTGAAATTAGTAACCTGAATATAAAATATAAAATAAAAATATCTATTGGCCATTAATTTTTTTTAAGAAAAAATAAAAAAATATAAATTTACATGAAAATCACATTAGAAAAGAGAGATATATGAAATGGTAAAACATGATAGAATAATAGGTAAATATATTAAAATTCAAAATAAGTATAGGGTGAAATGAAAATATCTTTGAACGAGTAAAAATAATCTATTAAAAATCAAATCAAATGATAAAAAACTCTAAACGTAATTATAATATCAGGTTTATGTTAAATTTTTTTTTAAGTAACTAAAACTTACATTTGCCCATAAAAAAAAAAAAAAAACTAAAGAAATCAAGAACAATGAACCCACAAAGGGTTTTAACCCATTTAAATGTATAAAAAAAATACACTAGTGAATAGTGATTTCACGAAGTGTTTTAGTAATATGTAATAATAATAATATCAGTTTATTGTATTGACAGAGTACCAGAGCTTGAACCTTTTTGTTTTGCCAAATCAAATTTATCTTTCTTATTTAATTTTGGAGGTGAAATATTAAAAATGTACAAATAATTTTTTAAAAAAAAATTTAAATATATAAAATATATGTATTAAAATTTTCAAATTTTGAGGGTAATAACTCTTCCATATCTTCATAAAATTTTATCTCTGTTAACGAGATTTTATATTCGCATTTACAGTTAAAAGATCTCGATTTTTACAATTGAAGTTAAATTTACTAAAAAGATAATTTATTATCAAATCTTATATAGTTACTACTCTTTCATAAATTATAATTCACTTTTATTTTGGCATAAAGATTAATCATTAATACTTATTTTATTATCTTACTCTTATTATGACCACTGATAGAGGTAAGCAAAACCAAAAAATTGGACCGAACTTATTTATTTGATTCGATTTATTTAGTACATCGATTCAGTTTTAAATATGACAAATCGAATTAAATTTTAATTCGATTCGATTTTTACCAATAAAATTTCAGTTAAAATCGAACCAAATAAAATTTTAATATATATGTATAATAATTGCATGTGTGTGTGTGTGTGTGTATATATATATATATATATATATATATATATATATATATATATATATATATATATATCACTACTAGAATTCATTAAATTAGCGACAGATTTTTAGCGACGGAATAACGACAGATAAGTGCACTGAAATTGTAAAATAAATAACGAAGGATTTGCGACGGCATAGCGGCGAAAAATAGCGACGGATTAATCTGTCACTAATTGTGGGGCCTGAAAATTACGCTACTTTTAGCGACGGATTAGTCCGTCGCTAAGTTTAAAATGCGAAATCAAAACGCACCGTTTTATTTAGAACCGTTTAGTCTGTCGCAAAGCCGTCTCTAATCCGTCGTTAAACCTGCGGATTTTATCAAAACCAGTTCCCTTTTCTCTCCGCTCTCCTCGAACCAAAAATCGCAAAACTCTCAGTAACTCGCCGCTCTCTCACTTCCAACCGGCGCTATCTCTCTCTCACACACTCCATTCACTTCCAATCGCAGCAAATGAGAAGCAAATGAGATCTTCTGAGTTTTTTTCAGTGAAAGAAAGAAGAAGACGGGGATCAAGAGCTTCGTTTTTGGATCTTCAGGTAAGGTTTCTCATATTTTTTTTTCCATGTCGATCTGTGCCTTTTTTGATCCGGACTTTTATCCTTCGATTATGTGTTTTTCAATTTTGTTCTTCATTTTTTTTTTAATGTATTTCTCAATTTGTTGTGTTTTTTTTTTTTTTATATATATATATAGTTTTTATGCTGAATTTTTTTTTAACTTAATATATATATTATAATTATAATTATAAAATTTGTTAAAAAATATAAATATAAATTTATAATATATATGAAATTAGAAATTATATATATATATTATATTATAATTATAAAAATTTGTTAAAAAATATAAATATAAATTGT